>WBND01001304.1:28937-42878 GCA_013398595.1 Tychaedon coryphoeus
GGACAGCTTCGTCCCATGGCCTTGGGGGAGTTTGGAGACATCAGCTCTTGCCTAGCCCAGGCTGACATGAGGTTATGAGGGTGTGTTCTCCTTTGTGATGTAATTCTGCAATTCCATGTACTGCTCTTGATGCTATGTCCATCTGACCTTGGCATCGGTTTTCATGGGAGTTGGTGTATTTGGAAGAATTCCATTGTCAGATGTGTGTTAGGCAGGAATGAATAAACAACCAGTGCCCTGGAGATTTGCAATGTCATCAGTGAGGTCATTTTATAGCACTGATGTGCTGTGGTCTGTGGGTGCCTTGTGAAGAGTGGGACTCTGTTCTGTGCTGCCGGATGTCCATCAGTCATTGTGTTGCACCCAAGAATTCTGAAGGAGCTGCTTATGTCCTGGGGACATCACTGTGCTATAACAGCTTGGAAAGATTCCAGTGCCTGGGAGCTCTTCCTGTTGGATAAAAGGGAGGTCTTGGTCTTGTGTCTTGAATGGGATCACAAGATCTGGTAAATGAGAGGCTGTTCAGGCTGAACCTGTTCCATTTTTATGGATTTCTCAAATTTTAATTTCAGCATCCTCTTACACGTAAAGCGTATTCCTTGACCTCATTCAGAAATCCAATAACAAACAACAAACAGGGCCCGATCCCTTTGTTCCCAGGCTGGTTTGTGGCGTCAATTCCCTTATTCCACATTCAGGCCATCAGGTTTCATAATGATTTATAACTTGCAAATTGTAATATTGTGTTCCTGTGAGCAAAACCCAGTAATTGCTACCTGATGGTCAGCGTGCTGCCCTTTCCCTCTCTGTCATGATGTGGGTGTGTCTTTATGGAATTACATGATTCCATGTCCTTCTCTTGAGGACCTGTCCTTCTCACCTTGAGGGCAGCTTTTAAGCATGAGTTATTGGTATTTGAGGGTTATTGGCATTTGGGAGGGTTTGCTCTAAAGGTGAATGTCAGCAAGGGCTGAATAAACAACCAAAACTTTGGGGTGGTGTGGCTGTCATCTGCAAGGTCCCCCTGTGGCACTGGTGCGTTGTGGTTTGTGGGTGTGTTGTGAAGAGGAGTCCCATTCCCTCCCAGCCCTGTCAGGCTGCTCAAGGATTTGCAGGTGTGTAGAACTGTTGCCCCTTCCCTCACATTCCATGCCTTCCCACCTTGATTCCACCTGCCTAAGCCCAGCACTAGACCTGACCTTTCCTGTTGACTATGCTTTGTGGGTGTCCTGGTGCCCCTTTTGCCTTTAAGGCTTTGATACCTGGTGCCTTTGGGGACTTTACTGGGTCTGAGGCCACTTGTGATTGTCAGAAAGAGGATTTGGGGGTTGCCCAGGATTGTTGAAGGTGAGCATTGCCTGATCCTTGACAACCAGACAAATCCAGACTGCATCAGTGCCCAGCATGGTGGTCTGAGAATGATCTGAAGAACTGGGTGCAGAAACTTGTGGTTAGTGTCCCAAAATCCTGATGGCAGCAAGTCCCCAGTGCTGTAGCCCAGAAGTTGGATCCATTTGTCCAACACTGAAAACCTGAGTGGTCCTGGACATCTGCTGGAGCTCAGCAAAGGAAGCTGCCAAGGCCTGTCTACTGGACAAACACGGAAGTCATCCTAGGTAGAAAGGAATATATGGGTATCAGTTGGAACAATTGTTTTCTTTTCCAAAAAGCCTTTGTTGTTGTGAGAAGAAATGGAGCAGGAGGTGTCCCTGTACCCTTGTGGGAAAAGGGACGCCAAGGTTCCAGGGCAGGATTTGGAAAAGTGTTGGGATGAGGTAGTGGGAGGTGACTGTTGGTGTTTGCTCAGCACTAGTGAGATCCCATCTGAGCTGTTGTGGGCAGTTCTAGGCTCCCCAGTGAAACCAACTCAGGGTCACCCAGATACAAATGGGACTGAAAAATGATTCCTAGATGAGAAACGGAGAGAGCCAGGAATCCCAGGGGACAAGGACTGACAGGGGAGTGTCATCAGCGTGTGCAAATCCCTGATGGTGAGGAATGAAGATGAGGGAGCCCGGCTGGTCTCAGCAGTGCAGGGCAAGTGAGCAAGAGCATAAGTGAAAAGAGGTGGAACTCCATGGCCAAAAAAGCCAAAAATCTTTCATTATGAGGATGATCAGAGATTGGAAGCGCTGGTGGAGTGTCTGTCTTGGGAGATCCATATCTGAACTGTCCAAGGTGCTGGAAATTCTCCTGCTCCTAGTCTTGTTTGAGCAGGACAGTTGAAGCACTTCCTTGCAGAGCTTCTGCCCAAGTGGTTGATGTTTCTTTCTTTGCTGGAAGGCTTCAAGAGTCCTGGCCAGGAAGAGAGTTTGTCAGATGTGCCCTGGCATAGAGTGACTTTTCCATTTTTGTGCCAAGCAGAGAAGTGTTGTATCAAAGACTTTGGTGTAGCAGTGTGTACTGTGTGTGACATGTTCTGCTATGTGCTCCCTCCTGTGCTTCCTGTGCCAGACTTCCTTATTAGTTGAGTTGGCATTTATGTAAGAAGAGTGTTGTTGCCCTGTTCCAGGTACCCCAAAGGCCTGTAGGGCTCAAGAATATGCTGCATGAGAATGTGAGACCATTGGAATACAACAAAACAAGGAGGCATTTCAGGATTGATGCACGAAAACTTTATTGATGTGAAAGAATGAAAAGTCAGGAGAAAGAAGTGGCAATAATCTGTGGTAATGTGCGAGTAGGATGACCATCAGTCGAGATGTTTTTCTTGCAGGACCTGTTGCTAGAGCCCCAAGTGGTGGTTGGTGTCAGGAGTGGTGCTGAGAGCCCTTAGCAGATGTAGCCGCCCCTTCTGCCATAGCAGCCCAGGCCTCCCAGCCCATAGCCAAATCCATGGCCATAGCCAAAGCCACCAAAGCCACCAAATCCCCCAGAGATGGGCTGTCCCTGGGCACTGAGCTCAGTGCCCACAGCAGCCGAGGAGGTGGATCCGACGGCGGTGCTCTGGGGGAAGGAGGTCATGATGGGTCCTGGCAGGGTGACCAGCACAGGGGAAGGGTTGATGATGACGCGGGAGTCCTGGCATTGCAGGGCACAGGGCTCGTTGCAGCTGTTGGCCAGCGGGGTGGGTCCGCAGGGTCGGCAGAGGTCGTAGCAGGCCATGGGTGTGGTGTGGAGGGTGCCTGGAAGAGAGGGGGGTGAGGCAGGGCAGGGGTGTGGGGGTGTGAGGGGTGCTGATGCAGGAGGGTGAGGGAGTGTGGAGGCTGTTGTGGGGCTGTGGGGAGGCGTGAGGGCTGCTGAGGCTGGGGCTGAGCGTGCTGGAAGAGAGGGGCCAGGGGTGCAGGAGCAGGAGGGTCAGGGGATTGAGACTCACCTTGTTGTCAGCAGGAGGAGGAGTAGTGAGGAGAAGTGTGTGAGGGAGAGAGGCTCTGGGCCGGCTTTTATGCTGGTCCTGGATGGGTGGGACAGTCTTGTGCCATGGCCTTGGGGCATTTTTTAGGCAGCAGCACCTCTTGGCTGGCCCAGCCTGCCATGAGGCCGTGAGATGGGGAATGTTTTCATTCATGTAATTTTGCCATTCCATGTCCTTTTGAGGCTGGTTTCATCTGACCTTGGCAGCATCTTTCATGGTTGGTATTTGGGATGATTTTATTGTTCTATGTGTTTCAGTGAGGAATGAATAAACAACCAGAGTCTTGGAGATTTGCAATGTCGTCAGTGAGGTCATTTTGTAGCACTCATGTGCTGTGGTTTGTGGGTGCCTTGTGAAGACTGGGACTCTGTTCTGTGCCGCTGGATGTCCATCAGTCTTTTTTGTCAGCCAGGAATGCTGAGGGAGCTGCTGATGTCCTGGGAAGGTCACTTTGCAATAACTTTTAAAGGTCTCAGTGCTTGGATGAAAGAGAAGTCATGGCCCTGTGTCTTGAATCGGATCAAATTAGAAGATCTGGAAAACCAGAGTACGTTTAGACAGTATTGTTCCAGTGTTTTGGTTTGTTTGGATTTCTCAAATTTATACAGCAGCCTACACTGTCATTTAAAGTGTATTTCTACATCTCATTTTGAAATGTAATAACAAAGAACAAACCTAGTCCAATCTGTTTCTTGCTGCAGTTGGTCTGTGATGTCAATTTATGCATTCTGCATTCAAGCCACAAGGTTTCATAACTTTTATCCTATAATCTTATGTTTCTGTTAGCCAAAGCCAGTGATTTCTAGAGGAGGGTCACCGGGCTCCTCTTCTCTCCTCTATCATGGTAGGAGCGCATATTTTTGGAATTTTGCTATTCCATATCCTTCTCTTGAGACCGTGTCTCTTTGACCTTGGCATATTGTAACTATGCCATAAAATTACTTCAGCGATGACTTCTCAGTTGTCCAAAGCTTTGGTTGAATCATCTACATGTCCTGACGTGCTATCAACAATAAGATAATGGTCACTCAGTCTCCATTAGGTGCTGCCACCAACGTCAAATGAAAACAGCCTCAAGTGAAGGACATGGAGTGGAAGAGTCGCAGGAAAGAAAACACTCCCCACCTCATGACTCATTGGGCTGGGCCAGCCAAGAATCCCGGCCAGCAAAATGCCCCAAGGCCATGGGACAAGGCAATCCTGCCCCTCCAGGACCAGCATAAAAGCCGGCCCAGAGCCTCCCTCCCTCACACATCTCTCCTGATACCTCCTCCAGATCCTGCTGACAACAAGGTGAGTCCCAAGCCCCTGACCCTCCTGCTCCTGCAGCCCTGGCCCCTCTCTTCCAGCACGCTCAGCCCCAGCCTCAGCAGCCCTCACGCCTCCCCACAGCCCCACAACAGCCTCCACACTCCCACACCCTCCTGCATCAGCACCCCTCACACCCCCACACCCCTGCCCTGCCTCACCCCCCTCTCTTCCAGGCACCCTCCACACCACACCCATGGCCTGCTACGACCTCTGCCGACCCTGCGGACCCACCCCGCTGGCCAACAGCTGCAACGAGCCCTGTGCCCTGCAATGCCAGGACTCCCGCGTCATCATCAACCCTTCCCCTGTGCTGGTCACCCTGCCAGGACCCATCATGACCTCCTTCCCCCAGAGCACCGCCGTCGGATCCACCTCCTCGGCTGCTGTGGGCACTGAGCTCAGTGCCCAGGGACAGCCCATCTCTGGGGGATTTGGTGGCTTTGGTGGCTTTGGCTATGGCCGTGGATTTGGCTACGGGCTGGGCTGTGGCTATGGGCTGGGAGGCCTGGGCTGCTATGGCAGAAGGGGCCGCTACAACTGCTAAGGGCTCTCAACACCGTTCCTGACACCAACCAACCACTCCCTGGAACGCACCCCAGGCACTGAGGTCACCTCCAAGGCTCTCAGATGGGCTCATCAATTCCAGCTCCTCCTCTCAGGGCACCAAGCAAGGCAGTAGCCAAGTGGCCAGCCCAGGTGGCCTACAAACATGGCCCATCTGCCTCCTGCTCTTCTCCCACTCCCTGCCTCTGCATCGCCCCTTCAGCTTTGTCCAGCTTTCTCTCCTGCAAACCCCTTCTCCCAAGCAAGGGACCATTGGGCACTTCTATTGGGCTATTCTCACAGCAGGGCAGGACGTCATTGGTGTTCTGGCCAAAGCACCTGCAATCAAAGGACCTCAGCTGATGGTCTCCTTGCTTGCACCTCAGACCATCTCCCTTGCACTGGCTGCTCCTGACCTCTCACTGTTCTTTTGCCTCAATAAAATTATCTTGCCTGGCAACCTGAAATGTCTCCTTTAACTTCTTTGTGACAAAGGTGTGCCAACCACACTTGGCACAAATCCATGTGTCCACAAGCTATTTGTGGATGGTGCAAATTGCACCAACACCTCTCTTGAAATTGGTTCTTCAGTTCCACTACCCAGCAGGAAACACTGGCACACTTTGTGTGCATCACAGAGAAGAACTTCAGCTGCTTCATCACAATCCTGGGTACACTAATGCAGGTCCATCCTCCATTCTGGCACAAGCCCCTCATGGGCGGTATGTTCATTTTGTCTGGACATCACTTGCTCCAGGCCCTCATCATATTCCATTTTCAGCTCTGTTCAAGCTGCTTCATGTCTCTTATTTTCAGGTCCCAGGGTTGGACACACAACTCCAGCCTACCCTGTCCAGAGCAGAAAGGCAGAAACCCCCACCTCACCTTCTGCCCATGCCATGGGCATGAGCCCAGGACACAGGGAGTTGCTGGTCAGCTCATTCACGTGGTGGGGCATGTCCAGTTCTTCATCCACTAACACCCCAAATCTTTCTCCTCTTGGCTGCTCTCAATCCACTCATGGTCCAGTCCACAGCCATATTTGGCATTGCTCCAAACCAGATGCAGGACCTTGCACTTGGCCACATTCAGCTTCATGAAACTGACAATATCCCACATCCCCAACCTGTTCCTGTCCCTCTGGATGCAATCCCCTCTCTCCAGACAACCAACCACACTACTCCGTTTGGAGTGCTCTCTTGTTTTGCTGATTGTCCCACTAAATCCCAGCAACCAGATTTTGGTCAATGATGCAAATTTATAATAATCCCACCACTCATCCCCGTTCTTCACACAGGGACATGGAGTCATTGACCACAATTGTTTGAATGAGACCATCCTGCCCATTCCTCCACCAAACAGTCCAACTAACATCCACTTCTCTCCAGGACAGTGACAAGGATTCTGTCTGGCACAGGAACAAAGGACAGCACAAGTCCAGGTACAGGATATTGGCACCTCTTTATTCATCCACCAATGCTGGAATGAATACCAGCTCATCAAAGCTGTAACCAAGGTAAGATGGGCACAGATTCGAGAGCAGAACATGGAATTTAAGAGCTGTGGGAAGCAAAATAGTCCCAACCTCATGACTCACCAGGCTGTGCCAGGCAAAAGCAGCTAGCCTGAAATATGTCTCAATGTCATGGGCCAATGGCTGTCCCAAAACTTCAGCTCCAGTCCTCCTCAAGCCATACCCTGTATCTTCTCCAGCAGAGTCTTGTCTTCCTTCTTCCCAGTACCCCAGAGTTCTCCAACATCATCAGAGCAGAGCAGAGGGGCAGAATCTGCTGCACCTGGATTGGAGCAATCCCAAACACACAGGATAAAGGCTGGGTGTTGAGGGGATTGAGCCTGAGGAGGAGCACTTGTGGTGTTGCTGGATGAAGAATTGAACATGCCCTGCCATGTGAATGTCCCAAACAGAAACCTGCCCTGGGCTCATCCCCACAGTGTGGGCAGCAGGTGAGGGTGGGATCCTGCTCCTCTGCTCCACTATGGTGAGACTGGAGATGTGTGTTCAGCTCTGGGACCTGAAAACAAGGAAGACATGGACCTGCTCAACCAGAGCTGGAAATAGCCCTGGAAGACAATGATAAGCAGGAGCAACTGGCGTCCAGAAAAATTAAACAAACCACCCATGAGGGGCTTGTGCCAGAGGCAAGGATTGACCTGCATTAGTGTATCTAAGTTTGTGTTTCAATAGTTGAAGGGTTCCTGTGATAATGCACTGGAAGAGTAAAGTGTGGCCGTGAGTAGAACTGCACAAATAATACGTAAAAGTGGTGTTGCAAGATTTTTTCACTCAACCCCGTGGCCTTTACGACCCTGGCTTAGTCCTGAGGGAGACTGAAAGAAACCCAGGAGAAGAAAGAAGAAGCCTTCTGAGGTTATGATGCAGGAAAATTTTATTGAGGTAGAACAGTGAAAACTCAGGAGCAAGCAGGGCATGTGAGCTGGTCTGAAGTGCAGGTAGGGCAACCATCAGCCAAATCCCCTTCCTTTGAGGAGGTTTGGCCAGAGCATCAAGGTCTTCCTGCCCTGTACTGGGAGTAGCCCAGCAGAGGTGCCTGATGGTCTCTGGCCTGGGTGAAGGTGTTTCTCCAGAGGGAGCTAGACAGAGCTGAAGGGGCGATGCAGAGCATGGAGTGGAAGAAGAGGAGGAGGCAGATGAGCCATGTTTGCAGGGCTGGCCCTTTGGCTACTGCCTTGCTTGGTGCCCTGAGAGCAGAAGCTGGAAGTGCCAAGCCTGTTTGAGAGACATGGACTAGAAAGGTGTCCTCAATGCCTGGGGTGTGTTCGTAGGAGTGGGTGGTTGGCGTCAGGAGTGGTGCTGAGAGACCTTAGCAGTTGTAGCCACCCCTTCTGCCATAGCAGCCCAGGCCTCCCAGCCCATAGCCACAGCCCAGCCCATAGCCAAATCCACGACCATAGCCAATGCCACCAAAGCCACCAAATCCCCCAGAGATGGGCTGTCCCTGCACACTGAGTTCAGTGCCCACAGCAGCCGAGGAGGTGGATCCGACGGCGGTGCTCTGGGGGAAGGAGGTCATGATGGGTCCTGGCAGGGTGACCAGCACAGGGGAAGGGTTGATGATGACGCGGGAGTCCTGGCATTGCAGGGCACAGGGCTCGTTGCAGCTGTTGGCCAGCGGGGTGGGTCCGCAGGGTCGGCAGAGGTCGTGGCAGGCCATGGGTGTGGTGTGGAGGGTGCCTGGAAGAGAGGGGGGTGAGGCAGGGCAGGGGTGTGGGGGTGTGAGGGGTGGTGATGCAGGAGGGTGAGGGAGTGTGGAGGCTGTTGTGGGGCTGTGGGGAGGCGTGAGGGCTGCTGAGGCTGGGGCTGAGCGTGCTGGAAGAGAGGGGCCAGGGGTGCAGGAGCAGGAGGGTCAGGGGCTTGAGACTCACCTTGTTGTCAGCAGGAGGAGAAGGTGTGAGGAGAAGTGTGTGAGGGAGAGAGGTTCTGGGCCGGCTTTTATGCTGGTCCTGGAGGGGCAGGACAGCCTTGTTTCATGGCCTCGGGGCATTTTTTAGCCAGCAGCATTTGCATTGCCCAGCCTGGTGAGTCATGAGGTGGGAGTGTTTTCCTTCTTGAAGTTCTGCAATTCCAGGTCCAGCTCTTGAGGCTGTGTCCATCTGACCTTGGCGGCAACTTTCATGAGTTGGTATTTGGGAGGATTTGATTGCTCAATGTGTGTCAGGGAGAGCTGAATAAGCAACCAGAGCCCTGGAGATTTGCAATGACATCAGTGCTGTCATTTTGCGGCACTCATGTGCTGTGGTTTGTGGGTGCCCTGTGAAGACTGGGACTCTCCTCTGTGCCCCTGGATGTCCAGTCATTGTGTTGCACCCAGGAGTACTGAGAGAGCTGCTGATGTCCTGGGGAGGTCACTGTGCAATGACTTGGTGAGATCCTGGTGCCTGGGAGCTCTTCCTGATGGATGAAAGAGAGCTCATGGTCTTGTGTTTTCAATGGGATCAAGGGAGACGTCCTGGGAAATACAAGTCTGCTCAGGCTGAACTTGTGACGGTCCATTTGGATTTCCTAAATTTATACGACAACCTAATCTGTCACTTAAAATGTATTTCTTGACCTTGTTTAGAAATCTAAGAAATAAACATCAAATGTGGCCCATCCCTTTGTTCCCAGGCTGGTCCATGATGTCAATGCATTCATTCCGCATTCATGCCGTAAGGTTTCATAATTTATATCCTTCAAGTCTCAGTATTATGTTTCTCTTAGCAAATAACCATTAATTACTAATGGATGGTCAACAACCTCACCTTTCCTTCTCTGCCATTATTTGAGCATTTTTTGTTGAATTCTGAGATTCCACGTCCTTCTGCATCCATCTCATCTTGGTGGCAGCCTTTAAGTGTGCATTTTAGAGACCAGATTCTGGTGTTGTGGGTGCAGGATGAAGAGTTGGCCAAAGCTTTAGAGAACTGAGGTGTCATTACTGGGGCCACCCTGTGGTGCTGGCTTGTCATGGCTTGTGGATACATTATGAAGGGTTGCCCTTGTCAGCCCTGACAAGCTGGTCTGGGTTTTGCAGCTGTTCCAAGTGTCTGGTGTTGCCCCTTCCACCCCATTCCCTCTCTCCACACAATTTTTTCCACTGTCAAAACCTGACTGGAGATTTCGCCTTTACCACTGGTTGTGCTCTGAGGGTGACTTTGTGTCCCTCTTGTCTGTAAGGATTTGATATTCAGAGTCTTTTAGATCTTTGCTCGAGTGTTGAGGAGTGAGATCACTTCTCTGGGTGATGTCTGATTGTCAGAATTTGGATTTGGAAGTTGCCCAGGGTTTTTGGAGGTGAGTATTGCACTATCCTCAACAAACCAGGCAAGTCCAGGTGTCCAGTGCAGTGGCCTGTGAATGATCTGAATGGCAGGGCTCAGAGGGTTTTGGCCTGGGCTGTCCTAAAAATGGGGAGAAACTGAGAGAGCTGGGAGTTCTTTCAGGCAGACGGCAAGAATGCAAATGGGACATATTCTCAATATGCTGTGGAACAACCTCAGATGACCCCCAAAATCTCCTCAGCTTCAGCTAAATGCTCTACGTGCCCTGACACGCGCCATCAACAATCACACACTGGTCTCTAATTCTGGCAATTAAGAGGGGCCGCCAAGGTCAGATGGACACTGCCTCAAGGGAAGAACCAGAAACTTCAGGAAGGAAAACACAACCCACCTCAGGACTCATCAGGCTGGGCCAGGCAAGAGCTGCAGCCTAAAAAATGCCCCAAGGCCATGGGACAAGGCTGTCCCGCCCATCCAGGACCAGCATAAAAGCCGGCCCAGAGCCTCTCTCCCTCACACACTTCACCTGACACCTTCCCCTGCTGCTCCTCCTCACAACAAGGTGAGTCTCAAACCCCTGACCCTCCTGCTCCTGCACCCCTGGCCCCTCTCTTCCAGCACGCTCAGCCCCAGCCTCAGCAGCCCTCACGCCTCCCCACAGCCCCACAACAGCCTCCACACTCCCTCACCCTCCTGCATCACCACCCCTCACCCCCCCACACCCCAGTCCAGCCTCCCCCCACTCTCTTCCAGGCACCCTCCACACCACACCCATGGCCTGCCACGACCTCTGCCGACCCTGCGGACCCACCCCGCTGGCCAACAGCTGCAACGAGCCCTGTGCCCTGCAATGCCAGGACTCCCGTGTGGTTATCCAGCCTTCCCCTGTGCTGGTCACCCTGCCAGGACCCATCATGACCTCCTTCCCCCAGAGCACCGCCGTCGGATCCACCTCCTCGGCTGCTGTGGGCACTGAGCTCAGTGCCCAGGGACAGCCCATCTCTGGGGGATTTGGTGGCTTTGGTGGCTTTGGCTATGGCCGTGGATTTGGCTATGGGCTGGGAGGCCTGGGCTGCTATGGCAGAAGGGGCAGCTACATCTGCTAAGAGCACTCAGTACCATACCTGACAGCACCAGCTCAGGGCTCTGGCAACAGCTTCTGCAAGCAAAGTACCTCAGCTGATGGTCTCCCTGCTTGCACCTCACACTGGATCCCCTCTTTTTCATCCTCCTGTCTCTTCATTCTTTTGCCTCAATAAATTTTTTCTTCATAAAAGCCTGAAATGCCTCTTCTTCCTTTTTGAATTCCAGTGGTCTCACATGTTCACCCACCACAATGCCAGGGCTTAACAGGACATTGGTGAAAGGAAAAGGGGTGCAACACTTTTCCCTAGGAATTATGTCACCACCAGTAGCCAACAAGACCTGCACAGGAAGCAGAGAAGGGGGGAAACTTTCCAAAATATTTCACAAGCCAAACACCAGCTATACTAAAGGTTTTAACACATCAATGCTCTCCTACTCATGGCTCTGGCAAAGTCTCTCTCTGCTAGCACACACTCGACAAACTCTCTTCCCAGCAGGACTCTCAAGCCCTCTGACTAAACAGTCATAAAACCTTCCACTTGGGCAAGTGCAAGTGCTTCATTCCCTTCTGCTCAAGCAAGATCAGCAAAAGCAGAGTTTCCAGCACCATGGATAGCTCATGTTTTGATCTCCCAGCACAGCCTCCACCACCTCCTCCCCTCTGTGACCAACCTCACATTGAAAAATTTTTGCTTTCTTTTTCCCGCAGAATTCCATGTGTTTTCCCCTGAGCCAAACGTCTTTTGCCCTGCACATGTGCCCTGCACTGCTGAGAACAGCCAGGCTCCCCCACCTTCATCCTCTGCCATCAGAGATTTGCACATGCTGATGACACTCCCCCATCCATCCTTGTCCCCTGGGAGTCCCAGGTCTCTCAGCCTGTCCTCTAGGAAAGATCCTCCTTTAGAATATTGCTGGCCCTGAAACGGTCTTGATTCACTAAATCGACTTCATTTTCACACTGGGGTGGCCAGGACTGGCCACAACCCCTCATCAGCACTAAACAGAGAGCAAGGGTCACTCTCCTGGCTTGGTCATAACACTTTGCCAGATCCTGCCCTGGAACCTTGGCATCCCTTTTCCCACACAGGGACACATCCTGGTCCATTTCTTCTCAACCACAACCAGAAAGGCTTTTTCAGAGAAGAAAAAATTGCTCCAAGTGACTCCAAGACATTTTTTCTTACCTGACATGACTCCTCCCAACAAAAAGCACTTGGCAGCCACCCTTTCCTGAGCTCCTGCAGATGTCCAGGACCACTCAGGTTTTCAGTGTTGGCCAAAAGGATCCAACTCCTCAGCTACAGCACTGAGAACTTGCTGCCATCTGGCCTTTGGGACACTGACCACAAGCCTCTGGGCCCAGCCCTTCAGACCTTTCTCAGGCCACCACGCTGGGCACTGATACAATCCGGACTTGCCTGGTTATTTATTGAGGACCATGCAATGCTCACCTCCAAGAACACTGTACCGCCCAATCCTCTTTCTGACAATCAGATAATGCCAGAGAAGTGACCTCACACCTCAGCCCAAGCTGAGACCCAAAATCCCCTGGATATCAAAACCTTAAAATCAAGAAGGGAACCCAGAAACCCAAAGAGCATGATCAAAGTGAAAAACAAGGTTTAATGTCAGAGTTTGCCAGACCGGGGAAATGTGGACAAGGAGGGAATGCGATGGAAGGGGCAAAACCAGATATTTGGAACAGCTGCAAAGCTCAGACCAGCCTGACAGGGCTGAGAGAGACTGGGGGCACCTCTTTACAGCACACCTACAAACCACAGCACATGAGGGCCATGGGATGACCTAAATTATGACATCCCAGCTCTCCAAAGTTTTGGTCACGTCTTCAGCCTGTCCTGACATGAACCATCAACAGCAGAATTTGGTCGCTATTATTTGCAATTAAAAGAATTAAAAGCTGCCACCAAGGTCAGATGAAAATGGCCTCAAGAGAAGGACGTGGAATCACAGAATTTAGAAAGACACGCCAGAACCATGAGAGGGGAGGGAAGATGATCACGCTGACTGCCCGTTAGTAATTATTAGGTTTTGCTCAAAGGAACGCAATACTAACATTTATAGGACACAAGTTATGAAACCTTACGGCTTGAATGCGGAATAAGGGAATTGAGGTCACAGCCCCAGCAAAAAGGGATCGGGCACTGGTTTGTTGTTTGTTTACTGGATTTTTTAACCAGGTCAAGGAATGCACTTTAAATGACAGAGAATGTTGTCATGTAAATTTCAGAAATACAAATGGACCAAAACATTGGAACAAGTTCAACCCAACCACGCTCTCATTTTCCAGATTCTTTCTTGATCCCATTCAAAACACATGACCATGAGCTCTCTTTCATCCATCATGAAGAACCTCCAGGTAACAGGACCTTGCCAAGCTATCGCAGAGTGACCTCGCCTGGAACATCAACAGCTCCCTCAGCATTCCTGGATGCAACAAAATGACTGATGGACATCCAGTGGCTCAGAAAAGAGTCCCAGTCTTCACAAAGCACTGAAAAACCACAATACACTAGTGCCACAAAATGACCTCCCTGATGATATTAGAGTTGTCCAGATCTCTGGATGTTTATTAAGCCCTCCCTGAAACACACTGAACAATTGCATCCACCCAAATACCAAATTATTAAAGATGCCGCCAAGGTCAGATGAACACAGCATCAAGACAAGGACACGAAACTGCACAATTGTGGGAGGGAAAACACTCCCCACCTCATGACTCACCAGTCACGAAAGAGCTGTTGCCTAAAAAATGCCCCAAGGCCATGGGACAAGGCTGTCCCACCCATCCAGGACCAGCATAAAAGCCAGCCCAGAGCCTCTCT
>WBND01001304.1:54937-73636 GCA_013398595.1 Tychaedon coryphoeus
TTATTTATTTATTTATTTATTTCCTCGTTTATTTATTCCCTTATTTATTTATTTTCTCATTTATTTGTTTCGCCATTTATTTATTTCTTCGTTTTTTGAGCAATTTGTCGAGTTATTTATTTATCCTCTTATTTATTCCCACTTTAATCAACCCCTCGAGTGACCTCTACGGAGAAATCCGCAGCTGCTCCGCGGCTCCCGGAGCCTCACCTGGCACACGCAGCTGGGTGGGATTAAAGGGGAAAACAAAAAAAAAAAAACACGTTTTCCATAGAAAATTGATGGATTTGGGATGTTTGGAGGAAACTGTTGGGGACCTGTGAGCAGCAGGTGGCTCGGACAGGGCTGGAATTGGGATGTGGAGCTTCCCTCGGTGCCTCCGTGTCCATCCAGGGATCGGGGTTGGTTGGACTCCTTCCTTCCCCCATGGAATGTCTTTTCCCAAATGGATGCTCGTCAATTCCAAAATCAACGGGGTTGCAAAATTTTGGGATCCCAGTTTGGTGCTACCAGAGTGGAAACCCGATGGTTTTGCAGAAGGGGCAGAGCAGCGGGATTTGGTTGTGGGTACGGATGAGGGAATGTGGGATCTCAGATTATTGGTGGGATTTTTTGTGGGGGGTTTTGGAGTTCTCCAAGTGTTGCTCCGTGTGGATTTTTGGGGAGGTTGAGGGTTGAATTCCTTGGGATGGGTGGAGGAGGGAGAGCTCGTGGCATCCCCTTCCTCCGAGGAATATCCTGAATTACAGAATCTTGGGATGGTTTGGGTTGGAAGAGGCCTTAAACCTCACCTGGACTTTTCATGATCCCAGATTTCTCTAAGCCCCATCCAACCTGGCCTGGAGTTGGAGTGTGGGATCTTGGGGTCGCTGACTGGGAGCAATTCTAGGCCTAAAAAAAGCCTAAGTTTGGGTGAATTTAACTCCAAAAGGTGGAATTTTGTGTCACTGGCAGTGGCACAACCCATCCCACCAGAACCAGGAATGGATTTTCAGGATAATCTCAACATTAATCCCATTGGGAAAGTGCATTTCATTGCTTCCTTTGGGAAGAAAGGCCTGTGGTGAGGCCCTTGTTTTCCAGGGAAGTTTTTGCTTTTCCCACCCAAATCTGTGGTTCCTGGATTTTTCCTGCTGCAAATCCAGACAATCCAAGGTCTGGGCTGTCTGTGAGCCAGATGTCCTTGGGCTGCTCTTTTCCAGAGGGGCTGGAGATGGGTTCAAAGGGATTTTTGGGAATATCCTGCTGTGCCATGGGATTGACTGCTTGGAGTGGTGGGAGCAAAGAGAGGTCAGGGATTTATGGAATTGTTTTGGGCTAGGAAAAGACCCTTAAAATCATGGAGTTCAACCCTGAAAGGGTGGAAGGAAAGGGAGGCTCCTGAAGGTTTTCCAAATTCCTGACTCAGGTTGTTTCCTGATATCCATGAGTTCAGTTTTATCCCAGTTTTTTGGGATTTTGTTCTCTGGTGCCACTGTTTTGTTGGGACAAGGAGCCAATTTTTACCCCGGATGCAACCCTGAGTGGTTTTTATGGATTGTCCAATCTTTTCAGGGCTTCCAGGCCTTTATATCACTGGATCATCCCAAATGATCCACAATCATTTTTTAAAAAACGGTGTTTTATAGAATCCCAGGCTTCTGAAAAATACAGGAATGTTTTGTGTGTGTGGTTGGTTGGACATCACACCTGGGAACATGTGGAATCCGCTCCATAAAAATCTTGTCCTGTAGGCCACCAAATCCCTTCTTCAGTGGGAAGTTGGAGAATCCCTGATGCATCCCATAGGTCCTCCCTATGGATAATCTTGATGTTCTCAGGGAAGGAATTCCTTCAACTCCTTTAAAGCTTTTTTTTTTTTTCCCCACTCCATTTCTCAGAAAATTTGGATGAATCCATAGTTCTTTACCTGGATTTGGTGGTGACCTACTTAGGCCTAAAGTTCCAGGCTTTCGGGAGCTCCTCAAACCATTCCCAGAAAACCAAAGCTTTGTGGTGCTGTCATTCCTTTCCTGAGAAATGATGGATTTTGGAGTCCCACCTCTGGGAATCTGGGGACAGATGCCACAAAAAACCCAACCAAATAATGACCCAAAAACCTTTAAAAAAAAAAATCCCAAATCCAAACTGCAAAATACAGCTGGGAATTCAGGCAGATTCCAGAGCCAAATTGGTGTCAAATCCCATAAAACCACATGTTCCCTGATGGTGGAACAGAGCTGTGGAGGGGCCTGGATTTGGGGGGAGGGATCCCAGCTCATTGGATCTGGGATTTTTGGGACTGTGCTGTGGCTGCTGTCACTGTTTTATGGAGTTTTTATTCAGGAATGTTTGCTGCAGGTGATAAACATCAGTGGGAATTTCATTTCAATGATTAAGATTTGGATAAGATGCTTCCAAGTTGCTCCAGTGACCTCTTCTTAAAAAAAAAAAAAAAGTCCTTTAAATTATCATTCCTTGCTCTTCCTCCATCCTCTCCCTCCCGCCTTTTTGCTCCAGTGATTATTTCCTTACATGCTCTAAATAACGCATTGAACCCCGACCTTTCCTCTTCCTCTTCTGGCTCTTCCCAAAAATAAACATTCTGGCTGGAATTTAGGTTCCCCCCCCTCCACTTTCCAACTCATCCAGGCTGGCTATTTTTAATTCCAGCCACCAAGAAGTGTTTGAGGGATAAATGTGCTCCAGGTGCTCTGGGGAAGAGGTAGAGCGCTCCAGACCTCCCAGTGCCCTTGGGAATTCATTGTTATCCCTGAAATTGCTCCCAGGGATACCCAAATCCCCTTTTTTTGTTTTTTTTTTTTTTTGGTTTTCCAGCTCCTGAAAGGATGACATTGTGCTGTTCCAATGGGAGGTGCCTCCTGTGTCAAATTCTTCATCCCTCGCTCTTTCCTTGACCTTCACAGATCCAGAGATTGGATTAATTTCCTTCCTCCTGCTCCTGCCCCATAAACATTCTCACATCTGCCTCTGCCATCCTTATTTTAGGGAATAAATCCACCAATCCCAGCTTTTTTGGGAGCTAGAAACATCACTCTGACTCTCAGGATATCCCCGTCTTCACACTCCCAAGAGGAAAATAAATCTTATTTCCAGCTTTTTTTTCCAGTTGTTATCAACAATAAACGGGAAGGAATGGAAAGAGGCAGTGGAGTTATCCAATGGGGTCATTCCAAGACCAGGAACCGCCATTCCCGCTGGGAAAGATGTGGAAATTTCTGATTGTCGAGGAAGGTCTCATCAAACTTGGAGCAAATGAGGCCTGAAATGGACTCTCAGGGAGAGAAGGTTTTGGGTTTTTTTTAATTTTCCTGACAATGAGATCCTGAGAGGTTTTATTCCTGGCTGGAATGGGAATTGGGAATGTGGGGTTCTGGGTTGGAGCAGAGCTTTTGGAATGGTTTGGGTGGGAAGGGACCTTCCAAGGGGGATCCAAGCCCTGTCCAGCCTGGCCTTGGACAATTCCAGGGATTCAGGGGCCGCCACAGATTCTCTGGGAATTCCATCCCAGCCCCTCACCACTCTCCCAGGAAAGAATTCCTTCCCAAATCCCATCTCTCCCTGCCCTCTGTCAGTGGGAAGCTATTCCCCATGTCCTGTCCCTCTATTCCTTGTCTGAAGTCTCCCTCCAGCTCTCCTGGAGCCCCTTTAGGCACTGAAAACATCTCCAAAGTTTCCTTCCCTTCTCCAGGTGAATACCCCCAATCCTCTTCCCATTTTCCTGGGATTTCATCTCCTGGGCCATGACTGCCTTCACCCACACTGTCCCTTTATTCTTTGCCCCCAAACAGCACAGAAAAATCCCTGGATTGAAGCATTGCTCCTTTCTTACAGCGTTTTCCCTACGGAAAACCCATGCACCTGATCCATTTGTGGATTCCAGTGGATTCTGGCCTGCTTCTTCCTGAGGTGCTGACATTTCCCTGTCTGCCTCGTTGCATTTTTATTGATCTTCCCTCTCTGCTCCGTGCCCTCTGTGCTAGAATGGAAACAAAAACGTTACATTGGGAAGCGCTGCCATGCAATTACAGGGGTTTTTTTAATTGATCTTCCTCGTGTGCTTCACAGCCAGGAGAGGTCATGGAAAAGCATGGAAAGGTGCAAATATGGGATGGAAATGGGGTGGTTTCCTGTCTGGAAGAGGTGGATAAACAATGTGGAAATTTCAGTTGCTTTGGAATTTCAGCCTGCAGTCGGTCCGGGGTGTTGGGACCGCTCCACTCATGGAATCATGGAAAGATTTGGGTTGGATGAGGATGTGAAGATCACCCAATTCCACCCCCTTGCCATGGGAAGGGATAATTTTCACTATCCCAGGTTCCTCCAACCTGGCCTTGGACACTTCCAGGGATGGGGCAGCCACAGCTTCTCTGGGAATCCTATTCCAAGGCCTCACCACACTCCCAGAGAGGAATTTCTTCCCAACATCCCACCTAACTGCTCTCTTGCCTCCATTCCCTGTTATCCTCTCATTCCATGCCTTTTTCCAAAACCCTTTCCCGGCTTTTTTTGGGACCTCTTTGGACTCTAAATCCTGTCAAAGGCTCCAAATGTAGCTGTCCCTGGATTCTGAGTTCTGGGTGGGAAGGGAAAATGCTGCTCCTTGAAGAGCTCATATTCCTTCTTTTCCATATCCCAGGGCTATTTTTGATCTTTTTGGTGTCCATTTTTAAATTTCTCACCTTCAGGGATGCACCCCAAGCTGCCCCAAGCATGGACACAAAGATTTGGTGGATCTGTGGATGCATCCTCAATTTTTGAGGGGATTAAGCTGCCTCTTAGGGGTTTTCTGGTTTCATTTTGGACCTGGACTTGGATTTCTGGATGGTTCCTAAGGTTCTTTGCTCCCTATAATCCAAAGAGTGTGTCCATGGATCCATGTCCTCTCAAAGACAGGGAAAGGAAGAATCCTGTGGAGTCCTTTCCCAGTTGGCTGCTTGAAAAAATAAAAAAAAAGAATAACAGAACAAAAATCTTAGGCACGATTTAATGTGGTAGGGAATATTTGGGAATAATTAGGGAAAAGGGGAAAAAATAATTAGGAAAAGAGGAAAAATTCCTTTTGAATGAAGAGGAATTGAGGGATTCGTGGTCATGGATCTCTGACCACTTCAGAGGGTCTGGGTGAGGTGGGAAGGGATTTTCTTCCTCTTCCCAGAAAAAGATGTGAGATTTAGGTCAGAGGTTGTTGGCTGAGGCTGCTGGACTTGGAATTGTCCACAGAGCAGGAATTCTTCTTAATCATGGAGTCATGGAATGGGTTAGAAGGGGTTGGATTAAAAATCATCTCATTCCAACTCCTGCCACGGATGAGGCACGCATCTTCCCCTATCCCAGGTTGCTCCAAACCCTGTCCAGCCTGGCCTTGGACACTTCCAGGGATGGGGCAGCCATGGAATTCTCTGGGAATTCCATTCCAGCCCCTCACCTGTAATAAATTACAGCCCCTCACTGTAATCAATTCCTTCCTTAAATCCTGTCTAAATGGATCAGGAATCCTGCTGGGTTGGAGGTCTCGGATTGCAGATTCCTGTGGGGACGGTGCCAGGACGGGAGCGGCTTCCCTTGGGACTGGTGTGTCCCTAATTAATTGTGTCTGGATTAAATGGAACAGTCGGGCAACAAAAACACGGAAAAGCCTCTTTATTTTCCATTAATTCCACATTAAATTGATTTTCATTGCAACCTCTGCCTCTCCCAAGGAGCAGAGAACGTTCCCTTCCCTTTTCCCACCTTCCGTGCCGTTTCCGGGAGACGCCGTCGGATCTGTCAGAGCTGACAGGAAGGAGAAAATTCCAAACAAATCCATCCTTTTAGCAGCATTTTTCTTTTCCCCCTTCTTCTCCTGCCTCTCTGACGTTTCCTGAATGTCACCTTGAGGAATCCATATTGGTTCCATGCTGAGGATTTTCTGTTTAGAACTGAGCGTTACTCCCCACCCCCCCAAAAAAAAATCCCACAGTGATCCAAAGAACACATTTTCTAGCTGGGAATTTTCTGTTTTAACAGTTAAGTTGCTGAGTTTTTGTTTTTTGATTTTTTTTTTTTTTAATTGAGGAAAATCCTGTGCCCAGAACTCTCCAAACCCCAATGAGTCTGGAATAGTTCCTGTTCTGTCACACTCCAGCTCACCTGAACAATTCCCCCTTTTTTCCTCGTCTGGGAGGGGCACAGAAATGGATTTTTATCAGGATGGAAGTGGGAATAAGATCAAAGAATGGATTGGGTTGGAAAAAATAATTCCCAACCCCCTTCCATGGGCAGAGACACCTTCCACTATCCCAGGTTGCTCCAAGCCCCATCCAAGCTGGCCTTGGACACTTCCATGGATGGAGCAGCCACTGCTTCTCTGGGAATTCCATCCCAGCCCCTTACCACCCTCAACACAATGCTCAGAGCATAGAATGAGGCTGGGAAGGTTTTTTTTTTTGTGGGAAAACCCATAGGAATAACACAGGGAGGAAAACAGATCATAATTTATCATCTCCAGAGTCCCCCCAGAGTGATTTTTTGGGAAGCTCCAAACAGGAAATTAACACAAACCCTTGGGAAAAGCCAAGCTGGGTGTGCAGGAGGAGCAGGTTTGGCAGCAGATCCCGATGCTTTTCCGCATAGGAAAATCCCAATCCAGACTTTTAAGCCACAGGTCGGATTTGCTTCATTCCATGTGTTCCTCTTCAGGCATTGCCCCAGCCTTATCAGCTCATTAAATGCCTTATCAGCTCATTAAGTGCCTTATCAGCCCACAGAGGGGTCAGTGGCCTTTGGAATTCCAAGGTGCCTGTCCTTTGGGCAGTAGGAATTATAGAAAAATAACAATACTCTTGGCATGTGCCAATATCTTCCCTTAAGGCTTTTAACTATGGAGAAAGTGGCTTTTGGGAGGGATAATTTTGTGGGAATACCTGGATCAGGGAAGTGACATTCCCACTGTGCTGAGGGACCTAAAATTCCAGGACGGGTTTTGGGGCCTTCCTGACAAGAAGGGGCTGGAGGATGTAGAGGGATGGGAATGGATTTGGGGGAACATCAGGAGCATCTGTGGGGGTCTAATCCTGGAGAAAAGGAGGGGTTTTTAGCAATAAATAGGCTGAGTTTAAGAGTGTGTCAAATCCCACTGCAAACCTGGGAATTCTGATTCCATTCTTTGTTCCCTTTCCCTCGAAAGGAACATGGGAAACTTGTAATTTTGGAAAACTGAGAGCCTGGGGTGGTGTGTTGGGTATTTTAGTGCCTTGAACAGTTTTCCTGCTGTCAGTTTTATCGTAGAGAACCTGGAAAAGGGAATTTCAGAGGGTACAAACCTGCCTGTGGAAGTGATTAGAGGTTATGGGTGACTCACAAATCTCCCTCCACCCACATTCCCTGATTCAAGGGAATTTTCCTGATTCATGTCTTTTCCTGATTCATGTCAGATTTTCCTGGGTGGCAGAAATAATTTCACCTTCAGGAATGCTCTGGGGAGATCTTAGAGTTCTTTCAGTGCCTAAAGGGGCTTCAGGAGAGCTGGAGAAGGACTTGGGATGGAGGGACAGGACAAAGGGAATGGCTTCCCACTGGTTAGATGGGATACTGAGGAGGAATTTTTCATTTTGAGGAGCTGGGATGGACTTCCTGGAGAAGCTGTGGCTGCCTCTGGATCCCTGGAAGTGTTGGACAGGGATTGGAGTAATCTGGGACAGTGGAAGGTGGTTGGAACTGAATGGGCTTTGAATCAATCCCTTCCAACACAACTCATTCCACGATTTTGTGAACTTAAATGGAAGAATTTAAAGCTCCATGGAATTTTGACTCAAGCAGGATGGATAGGCACAAATGTTCAAGGGGTCTACAAAAAAGCCTGGAAAACTCTGTCAAAAAGCAGGGATACGGAAGGAAAAGATAAGAGGGGAATGAGGAATAAATACTTGGGGGCTACGTGGGTAAAAAGCAGAAATGTGGAATTGTTTAGGTAGGAAATAAGCTTTAAGGTTGAATCCCAACACTTCCAAGGCCACATCCACAGGGATTTTGGATCCCTCCTGGACAGCTCTTTCCAGGATGAATTCTCCCAAAAATATCCCACCTAAACCTCTCCCGATGCCACTTGAAGCCACTTGCTCTTGTCCTATCCCTCATTTCCTTGGGAGAAAATCCTGATCCTCAACCAGCTCCAACCTCGGAGCAGGAATATGAAGGGGGGGGAAAAACCCAATAAGTGTGGAATTAATCCAAAGGGACAGAAACTCAGGAGAAGAAAACTGGATGTGAAGGAGGCCGAGGATGCTCCGGGCTACGTGTGGAAGTTGCGTGCACGGAGAGGGACGTGGAGGCCCTTTGATTGTGATCAGGAGTGAAGTGCAGGCTCGGGAAAAAAACAGGGAAGTTTGGAATGGTTGTAAGGAAAACACAGGCAGCGCTTCAGTTCTTAAATCCCTGTTCATGGGGAATGGGAAAATATTCCAGCGAAACTTAAATCCCCAGGGAATAAAGAGAGTTTTGGTGTCGCCTCCGTGGGTTTTTTTAGGAATTGTTGTTCCTGGAAAGTCGTGGAATTAGGGAAGCCTTCAAGGTATTTGGGGTAGGAAGGGCAGGAATAAATGAGTTTATGGATTTGTCTGAAATTGTGGGCATTAGAGTGGACCAGACAGGCTTTTTAAGGAAGAGTCTTGTTTGGAGCTTCTGGAATAGCAGGTAATATTTTCTGTAGTTAGATAACTGCATAAAAATCCCTTTTTAAAAATCAGGAAAATTCACAGCAGGAATTGCTGGAGTGCTCTCCTGGAGCACATTCTGTGATTTGAGGATCTTGCACCTCGCACTTCGGCTCCTTCATAGAACAGAGAATTCCAAGGGAAAGCTCTGGATTGGGAGAGATTCTGTCGTTCATCCCAAACATCTGAGGGACAAGGGAACAGGCAGGATGTAATCTCACAGAGATGGTCTGAGGATGCCCCAGAACAGATTTTTTTGGGAGCCTTCACCATGAATGAACCTTCGACAAAATTTGTCTGGAAATGTGTTTTATGCCATATTTTCCCTGTGAGATATGACAACAGAATGACAATGGGAGTGATGGCAGTGGGAGGGCAGGAGAATGGGGGGACAAAAATAGAAAGGACAAAAAGTGTGACCGTAGCAGGAGCTCCACACTTGGAGACATTCCAAGTGGAACTTGGGCATGAGGAAGACATTTTGGGAAGATGTTGATGGGATGTTGGAGCTGCTGGAGGTTGGGATCTGCAACCAGGGAACAAAGGGACAGGACGAGAGGAAACTCAGGCCATTCCGGGGGAGGTTTAGGCTGGGCTTTGAGAAAATTTCTCCTGGAAAGGGCTTGGCACAGAGAGACTTGGGAATATTTTTGGCTTGGAACGATAACAAGGCCTTAATGCAGAATCCATTTGAGGCAGGATCTGTTTTATGCAGGAGATCAGAAGTCGTCCAGTTAAAAATCCAAGGACACGGAAATAGGAATGACAGGAGGTGTGGGATCTCTCCTTGTGTTCTCCCAAATCAGAGGAAGAAGCTCCAGTTGAGTTCCAAACCCTTTAATCCACCAAAACATATTTCCAAGGAATGCCTTTTTTTCCCCTATTCCTTGACTTAAATGAAAATGGTTCCAACCTGCTCTATGTGTTGCACTTATTCCTTCCCCAGTTTTAGATTTGCTTCCCCTTGACAAATTTCTTTTTATCCCTAAAAAAGGCTTTAAACTGCTCCAAAGGGCAAAAATATTCGGAGCAGATTTGGGTTTTTTCCCACATCCTGACTCAGGAACTCTTCTGTCAGCTGGAGGAGGAGGAAGAATAATTGAAAATATTCAACCCTTCACGAGCAATACTCCAAGAACATTTCTAATGCAGCCCGAATAAGATTTGGGTTTTAGAGCTCTCTCAGTATTGATTTGTTGCTTCAATTTATTCGTTGAGCAAGGAGGGAGGAAAAGGTTTTATAAAAAGATTTCTGAGCACAGCCAGCGATGGCTGGACCATCACAGAGTTGCTTTGGCTGTTCATGGTTAATTTGATTTCTATTTAAAGCCAGCAGGGATTTATTTTGTCGCGTTTCAAAAGAGAAAAAGGGAGGAGTGGGCGGATCTCATCGGGACCCTGATTTAGGAGATGTCTCCTCCTTCCCCACCTCAAATCAAAGCTTTTTTATCCTAAATTTCTGTCTCATCCTCGCCTAGGTGCAAGCAGCGTTTGTCAGCCTGGGGAGAGTAAATTATAAACATGCTAAAAAAAAACCCCAAACCCAAAACAAACCCCAAATCTTGACGTTTAAGGAATTTTCCTGCTCTCCTCATCATTTTCCCTTGTTTTTAGCTGCACTTTTCAACCGTAGCTTCCAAGAGCACGGGTCATTGATTTTGAGATTGGCAGATGAGATTTCCTCTGGCTCTGACGTCGCTCCGAGGAATCCATGTCCGTACAAGCAGAATTGAGCCGGGTGGGCACTGTTGGGTGAGGAACCCAGTGAAGGCATTGCTTGGGGGTTGGAAGCGCCCTCAGAGCGTGGCAATGTCTGGCAATTCCTATTCCTCCCTGGAAATTTGTTGCCCAGGCAGTTGAAAGAGTTTATTTTTTTCTCAGGGTTGGAGTTGAGGTCGGATTCCCGGGATCTGTCTCTGTGGGCTTGGAATGCTGCACCATTCAGGAATCTCTGCCTCAGTTTCTGAGCCAGGGATATTGGGTGGTTCTTGATGAGTTTCTGCTCAAATGTTTGGGATTAAGGGGTTTCAGTTGGGAAGGCCTTGAGGGTTGGAATTGATTTTCCTGTCCCTCAAAATGTTGGATCGTGTTGGAAGAGGCTGGGGGAGCTGGGGATGTCAATCCTGGAGAAGAAAAGGATCCAGGGAGACCCCAGAGCCCCTTTCCAGTGCCTAAAGGGGCTCCAGGAGATCTGGAGAGGGACTTTGGACAAGGGATGGAGGGACAGGACACAGGGAATGGCTTCCCGCTACCAGAAGGCAGGGATAGATGGGATATTGGGAAGGAATTCTGCCCTGGGAGGGTGATGAGACCTGGAATGTAACTCCCAGAGTGGCTGCTCCATCCCTGGAAGTGTTGGAGGGGGCCTGGGGCAATCTGGGATAGTGGAAGGTGCCCAAGGCAGAGAGTTGGAACTGGATGGTCTTGAAGGTCCTTTCTGACCCAAACCATTCCAGAATTTTGTCCTGCTGGTGCCACTTTGGAAGGGGGTTTCTGCCGCATAACAAGATCAGCTCCCTCTCCAACACCCCAGAACCGTGGCCACTGTGTGGCCAAGGTCCAGCTTGCTGTGGACCTTCTCCACAGACGCTCAGCATGCTTGGAGAACATCCCAAGCGGCTCAGACTTTTGGACAAATGACTTTTTGGAAGGTTTGCGGTGGGAAATGTTCCTCCCAAACTCACTTGCATGAGTCGCCCGCGTCACCCGAAACCCATGTCCGTGCCAGACAGGCCAAGCAAGTTCTGGAGGCTCCGACAACGTCTCATCCATGCCCAAACAACCACTGCTATCCCCCAAATGTTGGGATGAGATCGTTTATCCCGGGAGGCAGCCGGCAGCCAGTGGTTTCTTCAAGTGTCTGGGGGATGATTTCCCTAATTTTCCTGTTGCTCCAGGGATTTAATCAGCCAGCAAATTGCAGGCCTGGCTGATTCCCGCCTTATCTCCCGGCCTTGCTGCTCAGGTTCAAGGGCCCTGCTTGGCTTTGTCGTTTCGGGATGAGCTCCCAAACTTCTTTGAGGGCGGGATTAAAGGGTTTTGGCACACAGGACCTGCTGGTTTGAGCAGCTTCTCCAGGAGAGCAAACTTTGTTTAACCACAGGAAGCATTTTGGGTTCTTTGAATCTTTCCATGAAAAGCCCCCCCGTGACTCAGCCGCATCAAGCTCGAACCCTCGGGAGTCACGTTAAATCCGCCAAATTCCCCTGTCATCCGTAAAAATTCCATGACGTAGCATCCCTTTAACCTGGTTACCTGCTTTTCCTGTGGTCTTTCAAAGGGATCCCTGCATTTCCTCTGCCCTATTTTTCCTCGGCAGCTCCGTCGCAAGGGTGACACAGATAAGAAGGGAAATTTTTTGCTCTCCCAAGGGGCCAGGAGCCTGATTTGCTCACGGAAGGCATCGCTGGGATAATCAAACCTTTCAGCTGCTTTGTTCCAGGCAGCTATTATTGGAAAAGGACGCTGCTGTGAACTGTCAAAGGGCTGGGAAGGCTGGAATTCAAAGGGAAGCAGGTTCAGGAGGAGGATTTGGTCACCTCACCCTTTTGGAGAGGGTGTGGGAGTTGGGATTTGGGTCATTTGTTCTTCCTGCGTAATAAAAACAGATCCTAATTGCTACAAGTTCTTGTTGTTACGCCAAAATTGCCGTGGCAGGTAAACCATGCCTGACGTTATCGTTCCAAAAATGACAATACAAAAAAATGAATTGTTTTCCTGATGATAACTCCCTGTTTTTCCAGTCCACAGCTCCAGAGCTTCCAAGATGTGGGTCATGGGTGGGCTGGACGAAACTCTTCCTGTTCCATGGTGGTTTCTCTCTTGTTTTGCTCTCCATAGTGGTGGAGTTTGGCCTCCTGGTCCAAGAAACCTTTGGAAATGGCTCTTGAGGATATTGGGGATTTTGGGGGCTGTCCCATGCAGGACTCAGTAATCCTTTTGGAATAGCTCAGGTTATTCCATTATTTTGAATCTGTGTCTTTGGCAATCTTTCTGTGATTCTCACCCATTGTTTTGGGGTGCTAGGAGTTGGGAAAGCTTGGGAATATGGGGAAGGAATAATTTTTAGTCTTAAAATCAAATTATTAGCGTTAAAGCAGGGAATAATTACATTTTGGATGGAGTGTGGGTGATAGAAATGGGCTCTGTGCACTGTCAGAATTCCTAAAAATATTTTATTTTAAGGATCCTCTTCATGAGCACCCAAGACCACCCAGACTTCTGTTCCAAAATATTCTTCCTTGGAAGAACTGAGTTCCCGGTGCTTAAACCTCCCCAAACTGGTTTAAAACTCTGCTTTGAGCCCTAAAGACTGGGAAAATCCTCATTTAAATATTCCTTATGCAAAGTGGAGCTCCTGCCTCGACTGGTGCCACAGGTATTCCCTTGTTTTACAGTCTGATTATCCCACAACAGTTTCTCCTACGTTTTCAGCTCCCGTCTGCACCTCTAACCACAAATCCCAAAGTTTTGAGTCAGCTCCTTTTCCCAGCTGCCTCCGGAGCACTTCTCTCCCACACGCACCCAGCTCATCTTCCCTTGGCTTTCCCGCTTGCCAGCCCAGCAATCATTCCCTGCTCTGGTGGTGGTGGAAAAGTAGGGATTAATCATCCTGACAGCTCTGTGATGACTTCCAGGGCACCTGATTTGAAAGGGATGAGACAAAATCTTATTTATCATGTCTGACTTTGCCAGTCACCTGCTCTTCTTACTTTCCTTTGCTGTTTGTTTAAGACAGACTTGGATCTGTTGGAGCAAATCCAGGAGATGCTCCAAGGGCTGGAGAGATGCTGGGAGGCCTGTGAATATCCAGCTTGGAGAAGATAAGGGTCCAGGGAGACCTCAGAACATCTTCCAGTGCCTAAAGGGGCTCCAGGAGAGCTGGAGAGGGACTTGGGACAAGGGATGGAGGGACAGGACACATGGAGTGGCTTCCCACTGCCAGAGAGCAGGGATAGATGGGATATTGGGAAGGAATTTCTGGCATGAGGGTGGTGAGGCCTGGAATGGAATTTCAGGAGAATCTGTGGCTACCCCATCCCTAGAAGTGTTCAAGGCCTGATTGGAGCAACCTGGGATAGTGGAAGGTGTCCCTGCCCATGGCAGCAGGACTGGATGATCCTGAAGGTCCCTTCCCACCCAAACCATTCCATATTTATTTCTGGAAGTAGCTGGCTCAACCATGCTCCAGCAAGACATTAAAAATCCTAACCAATTATTCCATTTTCTTCAGCTCCTCATCATTCTTGGGCTCCATCACCGCAAAAACCTCGTTTTGCCTTATTTTTTTGCGGGATTTTGGATGAGTTTTTTCTTCTCCTCATCTTTCCCCTTCCACTGCCTTCAACCAGAGCATTCTACTCACGTCTTGGTTCTTCTCCTACCTGTGGAATACACAGCCACTAAACCACGATTTTCCTGGCTATCCCAGACTTTTTAGCAGGCCTGGAAGGTCTGGGAAATTTATTGAGAAGCTTTGTGGGATTTGCTGGAAAATTTGCCCCCTCCTGCCTTTATTTCTCACGTTTTCCTTCTGCTCCATTTCTCCTCGCTTGCTTTTTTCACACCTTCCACATCCTCCTTCACGGCTCCGGCAGAAACTCCTTCATGCCCGCGAGGAGAGACTCGGAATTCTGTCAGAAAGCTGCAGAAGCACAAAAATATCTCTTCTGGCTCCTGGAGTCCGGTGGAGCTGCAGGGATGTGCAAATTCCATCCACAGGTGTTTAATGGAGTTGCTCCTCATTTTTCTATGCCAGGACCTCTGTCCTGAGATCCACCTTTGAGTTTCCTCCTCCTCACATCATTTTTTTGTTCAATCCCTGTTGGAATTGTCTCGTTTCAGGTGACTGAATGTCTCTCTTAGAATTCTGGAGTTGTCGGGGTTGGGAAAGGTTTCCAAAGAGTCCAACCATTCCTTCAGCACTGGCAAGGCCACCACTGGCCATGTCCCCAAGCGCCACATCCACAGGGATATTAAATCCCTCCAGGGATGGGGAATCCACCTCTGTGCCAGGATTGGACACTCTGAATATTCCCAATATCCAGCCTAAACCTCCCCTGGCACAGCTTGAGGCCGTTTCCTCTCATCCTTGGTTCCTGAGAGCAAATCCCAACCCCCACCTGGCTCCAACATCCCGTCAGCATCTTCTCAACTGTTTTCCTCGTGCCCAAGCTCTGCCGTTCCCTTGGAATTTCTCCAACAGTCGAGCTCCTGCTACAGTCACACTTTTTTGCCTTTTTTTTTTCCCCATTCTCCTGTCCTCCCACTCCCATCGCTCACACTACCATTCCTTCAATATCTTGCAGGGAAAAGATGTTTTCATACTCCAGGATCTCGTGGAGTCTTTGATGCTTGGATATGCAAATTTATTTGCATCTCCTTTGTGCTGCTGGTACCTTGCTGCGTCTTTCAGGTGCTGGATTGTTGATCCAGCTCTGCTGTATCCTGGTGGGAATTAACCCTCATGCTGGGAGACTACTGGTAGCTGTTAATCCATGGGGAAAAAAAAATAAAAAATAAAAAAACAAAACAACCTGCATTAAGTGCCAGCAATTGTAGCATGGAGGTTTTTGGCAGCTGTGAACAAGAGGCTGGAGGAAAAATTCGAGGTGTGGGATTCAGGAAAAGCATGGGGAAAACAGAAGCTGTGCCAAGGATATCCCATGATCTTCTTTCTGCTGGAGCAAAACGGGTCCTGGTTGTGTCAAATTGGGAGGAAATGATAAAATCTTCCATTGGTCTCGGGTGGGAATCCTCAGGAAGAACTTGGGAGTTTTGTGGGTGGTTTGAGGCACTGTCCATGCTGGATGAGGATCCCTCGAAGCCAGGGTTGGAGGGCTCTGTCTCAGCTGCAATTCATGGAATCATGGAATGATTTGGGTTGGAAAGGACCTTAAAGATCCCATTACAAGTCTTGGCTGAGTATCCATTTCCTCAGCTGTTGGGAAAGTGACTTCTATCAATGGATATCCATCCCTTTTATTTCGAGGAAAAATACAACACAATCTCTCCGTGGAGGGACTTAAAATTTGAGAGGTGTTTTGAGGGAAGGAGAAGTGTGGAGCAGTCGGGTCATTCAGCTCCTTGTATCCAAGGTTTATTATGGATATGGCACGTTTCCTTCCAATGGCGATGGGAATGCAATCCATGCTGTGCAGCCAATGGGCTGGCTGGGAAGCCAAAATAAACAGTGTGGAGTGGGAGGAGGAATTTTGATGTGGCAGGGAGCAAAATCCAGTGTAGGTTGGTGTGGAGTTCATTCAAGCCTCAAATGGGAGGAATTTAACCCATAATTCTTGCACGGAATCTGAGGATGAATTCCCTGTTTGCTTCTGGAGTGCTGATGGGCAGCATTGTCCTGCCCTGCCATGGATTGCTCTGTGAGGTATTTTTGGAGTCTGTGGGAAAGGATTGGGTGGGAAGGTGAGGAAGGTTCGGTCCAGCATGTAAGGTTGGGAATGATCATTCTGGAAGGTGAGGAAGGGTCTGGCGTAGAAGGTTGGGAATGGTCATTGTAGAAGGTGGGGAAGGGTCTGGTGTGGAAAGTGAGGAATAATCTGGTGTGGAAGGTGAGGAATGGTCGTTGTGGAAGGTGAGAAATGGTGCAGTGTGGAAGATGAGGAGCAGTTCAGTGTGGGAGGGTGAGGAATGATTCGGTGAGGAAGGTGAGTTAGAGTCTGGTGTGGAAGGTGAGGAACAATTCAGCATGGAAGGAGAGGAATGGTCCAGCATGGATGGTGAGGAACGATCTCTTGTGGAAGTTGAGGAAGGATCCAGTATGGAACGTGAGGAATGGCCCAGTGTGGAAGGTGAGGAATGATCCGGTGAGGAAGGTGAGGAACAGTCCAGTGAGAAAGGTGAGGGAGGGTTGGTCCAGTGTGGAACGACAACGTGGAATGTGAGGAAAGGGTGAGGAAGATGAGGCACAATCCCATGTGGAAGGTGAGGAAAAGTCTGGTTTGAAAGGGGAGGAAGTCTGGTGTGTGATGTGAGGAGGAGTTCAGTGGGGAAGGTGAGGAAGTGTTCACTGGGGAAGGTGAGGAACAATCCCATGTGGAAGGTGAGGAAGAGTCTGGTGTGGAAGACGAGGAAAGCTCCAGTGTGTGAAAGGTGAGGAGCAAACCCATGTGGAAGGTGGGCATGGATCCCATGTTGAGGGTGAGGAACAATCCCATGAGGAAGGTGGGGATGGATTTTATGTGTAAGGTGAGGAAAAATCCCGTGGGGACAGATTTTATGGAGCAGGTGAGGAACAATCCCGTGTAGAAGGTGAGGAAGAGCCTGCTGTAGAGGACAACCCAAAGAATGGTTTGGGGTGGGCTGGAAGGGCCTCGTGCCTGTGATCCCACAAACTCCTGGTGTTCCATGGCCCCCACATGCCACCTGCGGTGTGCCGTGTGCGCCAACCCTGAGCCAGACCTCCCCCAGTGCAGCCACAGCAAGATTTAAACTGGTTTTATCCTCCTGGTCCTCAGGTCCACCCGAATCCCACGGCGGATGCTGAGGAGCAGTCTGGCTCCCGGCAATTAAACCCCGCTAACGATGGAATTGCTTGTTCCGTCCCTCGTGATTGCAGAGGGACGTTCCTGGCGCAGCCTCTTAACGAGCGCCTTCCAACACAGTTCTGCAGCACTGAAAGAAAAAAAAGAATTAAAAAAATAAAATATGCATATTTTAAGGAGACAGATTGCTGCCTTCATCTGGCTCCCTGATTAGATGCCAGGGCGGCACTGTGCGACAGGAATTCCATTCTTTTCCTTCTCCACGTTTCCCTTACATCTTTCTTTTCCCTCTTTTATGGAAATATTGTTGCGCTGGGTGATTTTTGATTCTCCAGAAAGATTCACTGCTGGGGGCAGGTTCCTCTTTGCTGGCTGAACTTGTGAAAACATTGAAGCCTCCAAGCCCAAAAGTGACCTGCAGAGCTCTGCAGGATTTTTGGGAAGCAGGAACATGGTGCCATTGGCTCTGGGAAAAGGTGGATTTAAAGCACAACTTGGGCTTGTTTCGCCCTTCATGCTGCTCTTCATAGAAATCTGAATTTTCACTGTAGTTTTCAAAGGTTTCCAAGCAACCGTGTGTGGTTGGCTTTTGGCACGATTCCAGCATCCTCTCTCTTCCTTTGGGATGGCGCCAGCCAGGAAGCTTCCTGCTGGCTTGGAGTGGTGGGAGACGGCCACCAATGTCCTCTGCTCCTCTGCTGCTGCTGTCAGCCGTGGAGCAGGGGCAGTTATTCCCTGGAATTGCAGATTCCAAGAGTTTGGGACCTTCTGCTTGGGCAGAATCCCCCTGACCTTGAGAATTACGGGAAATGGGATGCCAGCATTGTCCACTCAGCTGGTGTCCAGTTCTGGGGTGTCCAGCATTGGAGGGTGTGGAGATGCTGGAGCAAGTCCAGAGGAGGCCATGGAGATGTTCCAAGGGCTGGAGTCCCTCTGCTCTGGAGCCAGGCTGGGAGAGCTGGGAATATTCAGCCTCAGAGAAGGCTCAAAGCTTCCAGTGCCTAAAGGGGCTCCAGGAGAGCTGGAGAGGGACTTGGGATGGAGTGGCAGGACACGGGGAATGGCTTCCCACTGCCAGAGTGCAGGGATAGATGGGATATTGGGAAGGAATTCTTCCCTATGAGGGTGGTGAGGGGCTGGAATGGAACTCCCAGAGAAGCTGTGGCTGCCCCTGGATCCCTGGAAGTATCCAAGGCTGGGTTGGACAGGGCTTGGAGCAGCCTGGGATAGTGGAAAGGGGGAGGAATGAGATAAGCGTTAAGATCCTTTTCAACCCAAACCATTCCACAATTCTGTAATGAAAGTGGATTTGCCTGGTGTCCACCGTGGTGTTTAATGCTGTAAAAATCATTTGCTCTACCACAACCTTTTCTGTGATGCTCTGATTTCTTTTTCTGTTTGCTGCACACACTGGGAATAGAATCCAATCCCATTTATTCCACTGCGTCTCCACAGCCCAAATCTTGGAGTGCTGATGTTTTAATCCCATCATTTAACATGTT
>WBND01001304.1:78516-88771 GCA_013398595.1 Tychaedon coryphoeus
GATGGGATGGGATGGGATGGGATGGGATGGGATGGGATGGGATGGGATGGGATGGAACAGAACAGATTCCCAAACTTAATGATCCACATACCCCAGATTCTGGATGAAATTTACTGTCAGGTACAGAACTTGTGGGACCTGGTCTCAGGATTTTCCTAACTCCATGAACTTCCTAAATTTGCTCCAGGTTTTGTCATTTTACACCCTTTACAGGTGTCCCATGTGACACAACAATTCCCATGTAACACAGTGATTCCTGGGATCTGGATCTGGTTTGATCTCGTAGGTCCCTTCCGGCTCAGGATATTCCGTGATTCCCTGATTCCCTGCCATATCCATTATCCCTGTTGGCAGTGACTTAATCTGATACTAGTCTGGGTGCAGCATTCAAGCTGGAAATCCCTGGAATCATGGGAGATGGATGGGAGAATCATGCATTTGCTGGGAGAACAGATTTTGGGTCTTGTTCCATTATTTTGGTGAGACTTTTGGGTAAATTTTGCATTCGTTGGATTTTTGAGCCACTTAAAAGCTGATATTTGTCCCAAATCCTTGATTTGTCCCAAATATAAGTTTTGGACATGGATTTGGTTCCAAGGGCACACAAAATTCCTTAGAATCTTTTTTTTTTTTAAACCAGCATCACGATGGCACCTCAAGGTGTTCAGGCTCAGCTGAAAAGCTCCAAGAAGGAAAACACATGGAATTTGGAGTTGCCAGCCTGGTTCTGGTGGAGTTGGGTGAACGCAGAGAGCATCGTGCTGCTTTACTTCCCCCTCCCTGGGCATCTCTGTGTTTAAACAAAGGTCTGAATTACTTCCTCTCCAAGTAAAGAGGTGGTGCCGAGCAACAGCCGTAACTTTATCCCTGATGTTCCCAAGATCCCAGGTGACGGATAAATGAGCCCATCCTGGCCTCTTTAAATCATCACCGTGGTGATGATTGATCGGTGACAGGAGGGAGGAGACAAAACACCCTCCTGAATATTTGATTCCTCATCCTCTCAACATTTCAGTTGTTCCAGGTAAAAGGTTAAGTGGGGACAGAGAAAAAAAAAACAAACAAACAGGAATTTGGGATGAGGGTCTGTGGAAAAGTTAAAATTTGTGTCTCTGCTCTTGTTCGAGGACTCGCAATTTTGTCCCGGGTCTTGGTTGGAGAAATGAAAGTTTAAAGTTGTGAACCTCTCTGAGATTGCCTCACCCCCTTGGAATGGCTCATCCTGGGATGTGGCGGGTGGAACAAGGCGGGCATTGAGGGAGTGGGTGCTTGGCCAGATGTTTCCAGGGAGTTTCACAATAGTCCTTTCATTTCCTGGGCCCCAGTTCCGACTGGAATCCAGGGCGAGGAGGGAGGATCATCGTGGTTGATGGAGCTGCTGGGTGAGAGGCTCCTCATTGGAGTGAAAATCCCAGGGCAGGATAAAAGAGGTGTCTCTGAACCGTTGGGAGTTCTGTGGAAGAGGGAATTAATATCCTTAATCTGCTGGATTCCTTAAAAATAAAAGAGAAATCTAGCCCTGACTTCCTTTATCTTTGGGAGACTTGAGGGGAAATTATCTGTGGGTTGAATTTCTGAGCTGACATTTGTCCAAGGTGTTCATTTTGTCTCGGATTTTCCTAACTCCATTTTAATGTCTTAAATTTGGAAGTTTCCTCAGTTAGGAAATTTTGCTCCAGGTTTCATCATTCTACAATTGTTACAGGTGTTCCCATGTAACACCACGATTCCTGGGGCTTGGATCTGGTTGATCTTTAAGTTATCTTCCAAACCATTCCGTTGTTCTTTCCAACGTTCCTCCCAAATTCCTTCCTTGAAGGTCCCTCTAGAAGTTGTTTCAAATGCTTTGAAGCTCAGAGTGTGAATTCTTTTCTGTTACTCGTCCGTGGAGAAAGTGGTGGAAGGTGCACAGATAATTTGGAAAGCTCATGGAATCTCCATTCCTGGAGATGTCCAGAATCCAACTAGACACAGTCCTGATCTGTCTGCTCTGGATGGGCCTTCCATGAGCAGTAAGGTTGGATTAGATGATCTCCAGAGGTGCCTGCAAGCCTCCAGTGTTCTCTCATTCCATGAAAAAAAGCTCTTTTAGGATGCAGGACTCAATTTTTGGGGGTGTGGGAGATTTTCCAACTCATCCTACCCAGGCAGGAGCTCTCCCGCTGTGTTTTTTGGGAAGGACCCAGTGCCTCCTGTGTGGTTCCACTGAGAGGAATTCTCTGGAGCTGATTTTTGCGCCGAGGACTGAGGTTGAATTGTGGTTTTGAGCTGAAACAGAGGTAAATCAGGTTCCAGAGGAACATGTTTGTATTAGATGTTTGTGCCATAAACAACCTGGATTAATTACCTTTTTCTTCGGGAATTATTAGAGATTTGTCTGATAGAGGATGGTAACAACTGTGGGAAGGCTGGAGCTGCTCCAGTTGTAGAAAAGTTACGCGGTTAAGGAGTGAGGTGGTTGTGGATTGAGGAGGATGGTGGTTCACTGAATCCAGGGGGACTCAAAACTTCCCAGCCTGGGAATTGGGAATGTCACAGGAGTGAGCAGGAGATGAGTTTGCAACAAGGTGGAGGACCGTGGCAAAATTTTCCTGGAAAATCCTTGGCTACCCATCCCTGGAAGTGTTCAAAGCCAGATTGGACAGGGCTTGGAGCAACCTGGGATAGCAGAAAGTGGCCCTACCCTTGGAATTGGATGATTTGAAGGCCCCATCCAACCCAAAACATTCCATAATCCTGTGAAACAGCTCTGCTGTTGCTGTGGCTGGAAAATTATGGAGCTGTTTCAGCCTGGGAAGGTGTCTCCCATCTTCACTAATAAACAACTGAATTCCATGGTTTGGATGTGCCAGAACTCTTCAGTTGGTGCTCAAATTGCTGCCTTGCAATTCTTTGATTTTATTTCTTGTTTCCATTTCTGTGGAGAACGATTGGAGAGGCCCACGTGAATCCTCGAGTTAATGGTTTCCAGAATAAATCAAGCCAGAGGTGACCCTGAGGATCCACGTGAGCTGGAGATAGACTTGGCCTGGAAAAATATTTTTAGTGTATGTTAGATACTGGGAAAGAATTTTTCCCTCTGTGGTGAGGGGCTGGAATGAAATTCCCAGAGAAGCTGTAGCTGCCTCTGGATCCAAGGCCAGGTTGGATGGGACATGGAGCAGCCTGGGATAGTGGAAAGTGTGGCAAAATGGCAGGAGGTGGAACTAGATGTTCCTACAGATCCAAACTGTTCTGGGATTTCGGGGGTTTTTTTCACCATTCCTTGCAGGAATGTCCTTAATAAGAGAAGCAGCTCCTGATGATCTGCAGGAGCAGAAGTGTGAGTGCACAATTCCCCTTCTAAAATTGGATCTAAATTGGAAATGGAGTTTTATGACGCTCTCCAAGAAACTACTTTGTAACTTCTGAGGGTGAGATGAAGAGCTCTCCCGGCTAATATCCAATAATATCCAATAAAATGGGAAGCTGTCAAGGTTAAAGGAAATCATTGTAATTAAAGGCTGCCCTTAAAAATGAAGTTGGCTTTAAAATAAGAAAATTTGTGCTGCTTTCAGAAATCAAACAACCAGAACAGAGTTCAAGGCTCTGCTCATTGCTTTCTTCCACATTTTTCATTATAACTTCAGGAAGAGAATTTTCACCATTGCTTAATCATTTTATCCCTACCTAATTATTCCATAAATAAATTAAAAACGGCCAAAAAAAAAATCAAAATCACCTAATTGGCAAAAATTAAAAATCTGAGTCTTGCAGTGCTTTGACAGTCTCACATCAACTCTTTTTTTCCCCATTTTGAGACCTCTTAATTTTCTTTTCTAGGAGATTTGAATCCTTGCTCAGTGCCAGGGAAGGGATTGTCCTAAATTTCCACATATCCCAGAGGCAGGTGAGGAAGGGGAAGCTTTTATTGAATGCAGAGGATGAAGGATGCAGCCCTGATTTTCCCTCCAGAGCCTCAGCTCTGAAATTTCCAGTGCTTTAGGAATTTCTGGGGTAATTTGAAGTTCACAATAAACTCATGCTTGATAATTTGAGTTTTCCTCTCAAATCCCAACCCCATTTCCTGTTAATTCCATGCAGCTCCCTTGCCAGTCACAGCACCGGGGTGGAGCAGAGGAATTGTTTATGAATTCATAACTTAACCAGGAAATAAACAGTGATTTATCTGTCAGAGCCTCACTCCAGAAAATTAGGGATGCAGATAATAAAGTGCAGGGGAAACCTTGGGATAGTGATGTGAGGGGCTTTAAAAATAACCAGTATGATTTAAACCCAAATATGGGATTTTTTTTGTGGAATTTCAGGCCCACAAAATACACCCCAAACAGGATTTGAAGTTTCAAAGTGCAGAGCAGGAATCTGAAGGACTTTTTTATTTGTGTCACCTGGTACTGGAGCCTCCTGAAATTATCTCGGAATTTCAATATATCCTTGGTTTTGAAGATAAAATTCTTATTTTAGAACCTAAGGGCACTTCTAAAGCACGTGATGGCGCCTCTGATGAGTTTGTTGATCAAAAAGTTGTGGCATCACAGAAGGAAAAGTGTGGATGATTTTAGGGAATAACAAAACATCAAAGCAGTCGCTACAGGAGAGCAAGATGAATCATTAAGAGCTGGGATTGATTTCTGACGGAAGAGATCGTGTCAAAAATGCCTAAAATTCAGATGGAGATCGATTGTTTTTTGAGAGCTGACCCTGGTATTTTCACGTGTTGCCAAAAGTGAATTTTTTGGGGCTGTTTTCTGGGAGGAAAAGAATCCAAAGTTGGTCAGGGACAGTGGCTCGGGTTGTGTCAAACCACGTTTGGAATTAATGCAGAGTTATGGAATGGTTTGGGTGGGCAGGGACCTTCACTATCTTCCCATTCCAACCCCCTGCCATGGACAGGGACACTTTCCACCATCCCAGGTTGCTCCAACCTGGCTTTGGACACTTCCAGGGGTGGGGCAGCCGCAGATTCTCTGGGAATTCCATCCCATCCCCTCACCACTCTCACAGGGACGAATTCCTTCCCAAATCCCATCTATACCTATGCTCTGGCAGTGGGAAGCCATTCCCTGTGTCCTGTCCCTCCATTCATTGTCCAAATTCCTTCTCCACCTCTCCTGGAGCCCCTTCAGGCACTGGAAGGGGCTCTGAGCTCTCCCTGGATCCTTGACTTCTCCAGGCTGGACATTCCCAGCTCTCCCAGCCTGGCTCCAGTGAGTGACTTAGCCTTATCTTGTTCAGTATCTTAATTTGAGGTGATTTGCTTCTAAAATGGCAAAAAATTACCCCTGAAAAACCCATCAGAGTATTTTTCTGATGCGTGCTCAGCTCCGAGCAGGAATATGACTCCAACAATAAAATAATCGGCTCAAAGGCAGGCGGTGTTGTAGATTCCTAATGAAATCATCCTGGAGCTGAGGGTGGTAAAGCTGGAATATCATTGTCTGCCTCAGGAATTGTCTGGATTTTTATTCATAACATTCAAAGAGCTGCAGTGGAAGGAAGTTGGTGCTAATTGGATGTAGAATTCCAGGTGCAGAGCTCCGTGCTCGCACCTCGGATGTTGTAGAGGTGTTGCTCTGAAGAGCTTGGGATTTGGATAAAAAGGGTCAAAAAAAGTAAACTAAATGGGAGGGTAAATGAAATAAAATTATTAATTAGTTGTAGTTACTGTGCTGTCTGGGATTCTTCCCTCTAAATCTACCGGAAGGAATTCGTATTCTCTTAATTGGAAAGGCCTGATCAGTCAGAATTCCATGCTAAAGGGGGATGGAAGGGTGAATTCCATGGCTGTACAGGTGTGGAAGTGAAAAAACACCTGGAGTTCACCCAAGCTCATGGTAAAGCCTTGGATGGACGCCCAGAGCAAGACCTGGATTTGGCTGCAAAACTCATCCCATTTCCAAATAATTGGATATTGGCCTCACCATCACAATTCTTACCATCCAAAATCCATAATTCCGTGATAAAAACATCCGGTGAGACAACAGTTTCTAGACAGAGCTTCATGAAACTGCTGAAACTGCTTTTCCTCAGATCCTCATTTGCTGAAACGAGCACATTAACAGAGATTTCCCCCCCTCCCCAGACTTCCCGGTGTCAGTTCTCCTACGGATCCCTGGCAGGGATGTCTTGTATAAATAGACTTTGACTGGTTGTTACTGGAGCTTCCAGTTCCCACGCTGATTCTTATCAAAGCAGATTAGTTTCCAGTCAAAGCTGGGTTTTTCTTTCTTTTTAGGGATTTATCGCATCCAAACAAGGCCATGGCCTAGCGGAAGTGGCCGCATTTGTTTCCTCAGAATTCCTGAGCCTCTTGAAAATGGAATGGGGGTGTTTTATTGCTCCCTGCCTTTTGGTAAGGGTGGAAGCTGGATGTGGATGCTCTCTGGCACACTGATTCTTATCAAAGCAGATTAGATTCCATCCAAAGCTGGGTTTTTCTTTCTTTCCAGGGATTTATCACATCCAAACAAGGCCACGGCCTAGCGGAAGTGGCCGCGTTTGTATCCTCAGAACTCTCGAGCCTCTTGCAAATGGGATAGAGCTGTTTTATCCCTCCCTGCCTCTTTGGGAAGCCAGACCTGGATGCTGTCTGATGCACAGATTCTTATCAAAGCAGATTAATTCCCAGCCAAAGCGGGGTTTTTCTTTCTCTCCAGGGATTTATCACACCCAAACAAGGCTGCGGCCTAGCAGAAGTGGCCATGTTTGTGTCCTCAGAACCCTGAGACTCTTGCAAATTGGATGGGGCTGTTTTATCCCTCCCTGTGTCTTTGGGAAGGCTGGAAGCAGGACAGTGAATCCTGTCGGGCAGCTTTGGATAATCACTGCCTGCACAGGGGGTGAGGTTTCACCCCAGTGCTTCCATTCATTCTCCTGGCCTTTGGATTGCATTGAGCAGGCGGAGGCCTGATGGCATCAGGTTGTTTGTTTTTCCTGGAGTGCTTTGGCTCCTCTCTGGCACAGTGGGATCCAACTGGCTCCTCCATGGATCACCTCTTTGAGAGGCGCCCGCTGGGCTCTGCGGGAAGCTAAACCCGGAGTCGAGTTCATTTAAGGATTAAGTGTTTGCAAAATTCCTGTAATTGCCCGGCCAGACCAAAGCCAGGGAATTAAACCAGCATAACACAATCCTCCTGTGGATATTTGAAGCCCTGATAGCATCAGGACCCAGGGGACGCCACAACTTGTGGTTGGAAGAGCCATTAAGGAGATTTTCCTGCTTTTCCAGTTGTCAACCTCGCTCTCTGAAGCCAAGAGCCCCCAGTTTGGCCAAGGAAAGTCCTGTCTTTGGGAAATCTCCTGCTTCCTTCTGGCCAAGGGTCTGAGTTGCTTCCTGGATTTTTTTAATTGGGAGGGGAATTGTCTCACCTCTAAATTCAATGTTTGTGGTTATTCTATAGGAGATGCTGTTAAATAATACTGGGAAACAAAACTGAGTGGGAAGCTGGTGCTGTTTTTTTCCCTCTTTAAATCATCCAAGGGATGCAGGGCTCCCTTAGGATGCAAAAATCCAGAGGGAAAAAGCCATGGAATGATTTAGGTTGGAAAGGGATCTTCAAGACCATCTCATCCCACTCCCATTCCACAAGCAGGGACACCTTGCACTATCCCAGGTTGCTCCAAACTCCTGTCCAACCTGGCCTTGGACACTTCCAGGGGTGGCACAGCTACAACTTCTCTGGGTTCCTCCAAAACTTGATTTCTTCCAACTCTTTATCCTTCTGCTTCTTCCCACTCTTCCCACAGTATATGCTTAATTCCTGATGCTGGACTGGAAATAAAATTCTGGAAACAGATAAAGCTCTGCTGTGGGGAGCACAACCCCTGTGGAATCAGGGAATGATGCATTTTTTGCATAATAAGAAACTCAAGATCCACTTGCTGACGCCATCGTGGGTGTTGATAAAAGCTTGTTTTCCTCGGGGGCGATGCCATCCACAGATGGAGTTTTCCCTCGGAACTTCCGCAGGGAGCGACACTCGGCAGCCACCAGGGCCTTGAGTAACGTCACAGAAATTAATATAATTGTCTCCCCTTGGGTGGCCAAGCACTTTCTGACCTCTCCTGATTTCAGTTCTGTTCTGTAAATATTACAGAATTTTTTTTTTCTTTTTAAGTGGTTGAGTTCCAACAGGACGTGAAGAGGTTCCAGGACAAAATCCTTTTCAGGGGTGTGGATTTAGGGATCCACTGACCTCCCAGGGAAGAATCACTTCCCAATATCCCACCTATCCCTGCTCTCTTGTTGGAGGAAGCCATTCCCTGTGTCCTATCACTTTCCCAAAGTGAATTCCCTCTCCAGCTCTCTTAGATCCCATTTAGTCATCAGAAGGATTTATCAGGAAATTTATTTATCAGGACTTATCAAGAAAACTCACTGGATTGGTTTCCAGAAAATATTTCCAGGCTTTTGAGGAAAAATCCTTGTCTCCAAAAAATATTTATCTCATCTGTGAACAGAATTTTTATTGCCTTCATTAAAATCATTACAGAAAAGTTTTGGAAGCAATTCCGACCCTTTCCTTGATCCACCAAGTCTGAGTTGGACTGGGAAAACTCGTTCCACCAGTTGAGGTTTGCCAAGGGGAGGAATCTCTGCATTCCCTGTATCACTCTCATCAAACCGTTTTTCCCGGTTTTGTTGTTTTTCCCGGTTTTGTTGTTTTTCCCACTAATCCATGATTTCTGGTGGGCTTCTCTGGGAAGAAACTGCACATTCCTCACTGGGAATAGCTGTCCCTGGGGTGTTTTCGGAATCTTCCTGCCTCAAATTCATGCTCAGTGCCTGGGATTTGATAGCAGGGCTCACATAGCAAATTATCTTACCTGGTGATCAAGTATGAAACGCTCTGAGCGATCCAAATTAATGGATGGGATGGGATGGGATGAAATTAATGGGATGGGATGAAGGTCAGGAGGATTCAGGTGCAGACTCAGCTCTTGCTTAACTATTTTAGGCCACGCTTAAGTGGGTTGACACTGTGACCCTGAGCTGCGAGGCATTGGGTGTTGATGGAAATTCAACTCCAGGCTTTGATTTGTCACTGTTCCAGCTCTGCAATTCCAAGCTTTGAGATTCCTGGAGTTTGATCGCATCCTGGGGAGGTGAAGGTCCAGCTGGTCTCTGCTGTCATCCAGTAAAATGTTTGGATTCCAGGGCGTGAGCAGGAAAGGGGGGGAATTCTGCCCCTCTGTCCCATTCTGGTGAGATCCCACCTAGAATTCTGCATCCAGCTCTGGGGTCCAACATCAGAAGGACGTGGAGCTGCTGGAGCAGATCCAGAGGAGGTCATGGAGTTGCTCCAAGGGTTGGAGAGAGACTGGGAGATCTGGGAATGTCCAGCCTGGAGAAAGGAAGGATGCAGGGAAACCTCAGAGTCCCTTCCAGTGCCTGAAGGAGCTCCAGGAGAGCTGGAGAGGGACTTGAGACGAGGGATGGAGGGACAGGACACAGGGAATGGCTTCCCCCTGCCAGAGGGCAGGGATAAATTTGATTTGGGAAGAAATTCTTCCCTGTGAGGGTGGTGAGGTGCTGGAACAGAATTCCCAATCTGTGGCTGCCCCATCCCAGAAATGTCCAAGGCTGGAGCAAAAATCTTCAGCCAGAACCCCCAAAACCCGGCAAAGATCCTGTTCTGTTTACGGGATTTTTGCAGGGTTTCTGTGGAGTTTAATGGAGACATTTTCCCAAGCAACATTCTCCCATCTTCAATCCAGCTGACAAATTCCCTGACATCCCTGTAATTAGCTGCAGACAGCTGACTTGGAGTCAGACAAAAACCTGCTAAATTTGCCGTGTTCTGTGCCGTTATTTTGAGTTATGCATCTTGAAGGACCGTCCTTCACCCCGGAAACTGAAGACGCCAAAAAGATTCCACACTCCGGGAGAAGCAGGATCAGCACTCGGCAATTTCCTGGCCTTTTATCCTGGCTCTCCATCCTCAGGATCCAAATCTCTCCCTGTTTTTTTCTTCTGAGCACTGCAGGATGAATTTCCCAGAGGAATTTGGCTTCTCAGCAGGGATTTGAGTGCAAGGAGCCAAATTCTCCCAGGAAAAGAACAGATTCCTGTTTATCCCACCCCCTCCGTTCCCGCTGGGAATTCCGAGGTGCTGCATTGTGTCCATGACCTATTTGCATGTCCAAAGCTGTGGCTCAGTATTAGAGTTTTTTTGGATCAATGATTGTCCCTCATCTCATTTTCATGGATAACCGGGATGGGGTTACGTCGTTGCCACCCCCGTTTTCCATGTGG
>WBND01001304.1:90500-132465 GCA_013398595.1 Tychaedon coryphoeus
AGATGTCCCTGCCCTTGGGAACAAGAGGATCTCGAAGGTTCCTTCCCATCCAAACCATTCTAAGGTTCTGTGACCAAACTTGAGGCTCAGGAGAACTGGATTAATAAACTGCTCTTTCTAGAAGTACCTTCTGGAATTGGGCATGGATAATCATGGAATGGTTTGGCTGGGAACGGACCTTAAAGCCCATCCAGTCCCACCCTTTTCCATGGGCAGGGACAGCTTCCACTATCCCAGGGTTGCTCCAAGCCCTGTCCAAGCTGGCCTTGGACACTTCCAGGGATCCAGGGGCAGCCACAGCTTCCCTGGGAATTCCATCCCAGCACCTCCCCACCCTCATCAAACACATTTTCCTTCTATCTCCTTGGAATCGTCCCCATTTTTTAAGTATAAATCCATAAATCTCGTGTCTAATCCAGGCCAGTATCGACTCCCTGGAATTTCTCTGCCTGGAAGGAATAAAAAAAAAACCTCTTTCAGGAAATAATTCATTTATGCCACGGTTCCTTCCAACTGAAAGAATCCTTAAACTCCCAATCCCTCCCCCAGTTTTAATTTCTTGTTAAACCACTCCAGATAAATTGTCACTCTGAAAATTTTTTAGGCAGAGACACTGGGAAGAAGAATACGGAGCATTAAAAATTGATTACATGGTGTCATTTCTACACTCCTTGCCTGAGTTATTAAATATTTAGGATTCAAATCGCAGATTTGATCTTGATTTCTCCACAGCTCTGAGGCTTTCAGGTCTTTTCTGAACTGCTTTTTCCTGGGGAAAATGGGATTTTACCTTGTGTGGAGTTCACCTCGTGGCTTGGCAGGAGAACCTCTGCTTATGTCAAGTCTTTTTTTCTCAATTTTTTTTATTTTTGTAGCCTTCTCTACATCTCCTTCCTGAGCCATCTGCTGCAGCTGGGAGTTCAGAACTAAAGCAATTTCTGAAACTTCCTTTTCAAAGGAAACAAACTTCCCTTTCCCCGCCCCCCCTTTATTATTTTTTTCCTGAAAAATGGTGGATCTGAGGCCGGTCATCAGGATTTGACAATAACTCATGGGGTCCCCTCCTGATTGTAATGGCCCCGTTCAGATTCTTGGAGCAGCCCTAAAGTGGTAAAATCAGAAACTTTCCGGGGGAGGAAAAAAGAAAAAACGGGGGAACAAATCAAGAAAACCCCAAATAACACCACCAGAAAAAAGCAACCCCTTGTTTCCCATCTCCCAGCTAATTAAACTCCGCTGAAAAAAGCTGGAAAAAAACTCCTCTGTGGTTCCTTTCTGTTGCAAAATCCCGGGGGAGGCTGGATCGGGGAGGGCAGCGCCGTCACCCACACGGCTCCAGAGGGGAGGGCTCTCTGCCAGGCCCTCTGGAGACTCCTTCTCCTCGGGAAAGGCGTGTGGAGGCTCGCTCTCGGATTTGGGAATCACCCCCCAAATTAGACCCTTCGGGGTGGATGCGACGTCAACGGAGAGAGGAGGGAGAAGGTGGCCCCGGAGTGTCCTGAAGAGCCCCAGAGGGATGGTGGGAGATGGCAGATGAAGAAATGATGGGATCTCTCCGTGGAAGGAGGTGGGCGTCGGGCTCGGTGGCACCGGGAGCGGGTTTGGCACTGTTGTTTTTGGTGGATTTGGGGATTTTCTTCCGCTTCCCCGGGCTCGGTGATGCTTCGGGAGGAGAAAACTTGGGTAATAAAAAGTGGACTTGTTGAGTGGTTCAGGTTGGAAGGGGGTTTAAAGATCATTAAATTCCACCCCCCTGCCCACTTCCGACCTTCCAAAACACCAGGTTGCTCCAAGCCTCATCCAAGCTAGCCTTGGAGGCTTCCAGGAATTAATTCCCTCAGAATCCCATTCCAGGGCCTTTCCCAGTCTCCCAGGGAAAAATTTCCTCTCTAATTTCCCACTCAAACCCATCTTCCCCAGCTTCACTCTGCCCCAAAAGCTCCTCGCTGCCACCCTGCAGGCTGTAATTCCAAAACTTCCCTCTTTGAAGCTGGAATCAGCCTCAGGGAGAGCAGGAATGACAGAAGGAGGGGACATCCAGAGTCCCTTTTCCTGGGCAGGTGGAGCAGTTTTGACAGCTCCTGGACTGAGCTTCTCCTTCATTCTGAAATTCCTTCAGAACACAATTTCCCTGCTGTTTTTGGTGCTGATTATCCATTTTCCATGTTTTTGGTTTTTCTTCCCCCGGCGTTTTGATTAGGATCACCGTTCGGGAGAATTTGAGCTTAAAGCAAGACAGGAGAATGTCAAATATTCCTTGGTATTTAATGCTTACCATTAAAACCTCAAGCAGTCAACCCCCAAATACACCCAGGACTGACGGATTTTGGGAATGGTTAAGGGTTATTGGAAACAAAACATTCCCCGGCAGGGGGACATCTTTATCCAAGCCCTTTTCCATGGGTAGTGAGGATGGAAAAAGGCTGGGAGAAACACTGAAGGCTCTGTTCCTATCCTGGCGGATGCGGTCAAGGGCTGCTATCCATATTAAATGATCCTGGAAAAAAATTATCCTGCTCTATCCTAATTTATGCTAATCAGGGGAGCTCTCATCCCGTCTCCAAGCTCTTCCATGGCGCATGTGTCACCGTCTGGAATGCTTTGCTCGGGATTGGGAATGTTTTCCTGGTGAGCTGGGACCAGGGGAGTGAGCTGAGGGGGGAGGTTTTTTGTGTTCTTAATTTGAGAGTCGACAGCACTTTTTTTGTGCTCTAATCAAGAAGGTTTTGATGCCGTAATTAAAAATGTGGAGTTAATGGGTGTTCCGCGGGATGTAAATTCACCGGGAAAATCCAGAGTCGAGAGAACTTCGGAGACCAAAGCGCTTTTTTGTCTATTGTAATTAGGGGTGTGGTGCTTAAGGAATATTAATTAGCCCCATGGGGGAGGTTGAGGAGCCAGGAAAATGCTGCCTCCGCCCCTAATTCCCAGTGGGAGTTCAGGAGCTGCCGAATGAGCCAGGCCTGGGAGATGGAAAAGACCATGGAGACTTGGGAAGGGAAGGGTATCCCCCATCCTCCTCCTTTAAAAACAAACAAAGGGAAAAACAACCAAACAAATCCAATTTCGGGAGCTGGGTGTGACTTTCTGTGGGAGCTGGGTTTGCCCAAGGAATTTAAATCTGTGGTTCCCCCGAGAAGTGTGGTTGTTGATTTCGTTGGAATGGCAAATTTGAGATGATTTGTAGCTGGGGGAGCTGGAGAGAAACTTGGGACAGGGCACAGGGAATGGCTTCCCACTGGGAAAGGGGAGATTTGGGTGGGATATTGGAAAATGGGGGAAGAGGGCCAAATTTAGGTGAATTTTTTAAAAGATTGGATAATTTACAGCAAATGTATAATAGACTGGGTCAGGCTGGGACCTCAAAAAATCCAAGGTTTTATGGGAATGGGGCAACTGTAGGAAAAGCTCTTCAGACCAGAGTCTTGGGAATTAAAAAGAAACCAGAAAATCTGAATAAAAGCTTTTTATGCCAAGAAAAAGGGAAAATATCCAGGTGATTGTCCCGGCAACCTGGGGGTTTTTTGAGGAAAAAGAATATGTTGGATGGTTGGAAAATATTAATAAAGGAGAGGAAAACAGGCTGGGAAAGGTGGGAATGTCCAGCCTGAAGAAGGGAAGGATCTAGGGAGGCCATGAAGTCCCTTCCAGTGCCTAAGGGGGCTCCAGGAGAGCTGGAGAGGGAATTTGGACCGAGGATGGAGGGACAGGACACAGGGAATGATTTCCCACTGCCAGAGGAGAGGGATATTGGAAATATTGGGAAGGAATTCTTCTCTGTGCTGGCCTGGGAATAGAATTCCCTTTTTTTCCTGAGCTTTACATTAGCAACTTCTAAAAGGGAAGAAGTCCTTTCCTAGGAAAAGCTGCAGATATTTCTCTTTTTCCCTTAAAACTCCCAAATCCTACTGTCTCCCAAAGGCTGGAATAAGAGGTGAGATTGTTACTTGTGGCACCTGAGGTCCCATTTTTAGGTTGTTTATTTTAGGAAATACTAATTTCCCTGGCAGCTGCTCCCTGTTTTTTTCAGGGATCAGATTATCCCAATTTTTCCTCCTGTATTGTCTACGGAGCCAGCTGGGAGGCATGGAAGGGGACAGGGGATGTCCCTGGTGTCACCACCATGTCCTCTCTGCACTTCCTGCTCCCCATCCTAGATTCAAATTTGGCTCCAATATCTCCTTGATCTCCTAAGATTTCAGGAGGAAAACCTCAGGTTTGGGATTGAAACCTCAGGTTTGGGATAAAAACTTCAGGTTTAGGATCAAAACCTCAGGTTTAGATTCAAAACATCAGATTTAGGATCAAAACCTAAGGTTTGGGATCCAAACCTCAGGCGTCAGGTTCGGAGCCTGGACCACTTGGACTCGAGTTTATTTATGGAATTGCGGAATCAGTGAGGTCGAAAAAGACTTCCAGGATCATCGAATCCAACTTGTGACCCAACCACATCACAGCACCAATTTCCACCTCCAGGAATGACGATTCCCATTCCAGAGTCTTTCCATAAACACCTCTGGGGATGGTGATTCCCATTGCAAGGTCTAATCTTGCTTTCTGCCAGGAAATTCCAGCCAATCTCTAACCTTATCCAGGTTTAGGGCAGAGGAGATTGGACATGGCCTAAGGGATGTGGCAAAAATGGGGAAACGCTAGTGTTGGGGTGGTCTGTGATTGTTGGAAGTGTTTGAGAATGACTTGGCTTCTCATTCCAATTGGGAGAAGTTCCCCAGGAGCCTCCAGGGCTGGAGGAAATGGTGGAGAACATGGAGTCGAGGAGGTGCTGAGGTTGGGACTGTTGGAGATCGTGTCGTCCACTGCTTGGGGTCCTCTAGAGCAGGGCTGTGTCTGGACACAAATTATCCAGGAATATTGGGAATGGGAAGAGCTGTTGGACAGCCTCAAACACATTGAGATCCCTTAATAGGTCTGCTCTGAGGTCATTAGTGTGGCGCTAATGAACATAATCCCATTAACAAGGAGGGAAAAGCCCCAGGAATTGGTTCTTGGAAGTTGCACCAAGGATTCCGCATGTTCTCTCTGTAGAGAGAGTTCACGAGATCAGCCTTGGGATCACAGGAATAAATGATCCCACCCACTGATCCCATCTGGGCTCCAAATCCTGCACAGCCTGGCCTTGGGCACTTCCAGGGATCCAGGGCTAGCCACAGATTCTCTGGGAATTCCATCCCAGCCCCTCACCACCATCACAACCAAGAATTCCTTCCCAATATCCCACTTAAATTTCCACTTTTCCACTGTGAGGTCATTCCCTGTGTCCTGTCCCTCCATGCCTTGTCCCAAGTCCCTCTCCAGCTCTCCTGGAGCCCCTTTAGGCACTGGGAGGGGCTCTGAGGTCTCCCTGGATCCTTCCCTTCTCCAGGTGAACATTCCCAGGTCTCCCAGCCTTTCTCCACCTCCATGGCCTCCTCTGGATCTGCTCCAACACCTCCACATCCTTCTGCTGTTGGACCCCAGAGCTGGATGCAGAATTCCAGGTGGCAGTTCCAGCAGAATTCCCTCCTTTCCTGCTCTAAAATATTTTCCATCTCCATTGCAGCCACAGGAGAAATGGGATTGGATAAAATGGGATCAGGATCATCCCCCCTCCTCCCCCCTCTTCCTCTGCTTTCCAAGTATTTCCCTGCCTGACTCAACTAATAAATATCCAGGATTTATGATAATTAATTCCAAACACGCCCTGGAGTTGCGCAGGTGCCCGGAGTGTCACTCCCTGGGCACTTGGAATTAATTTGGAAGGATTTATTCCATGCCTGGGCTTGACACGGAAGTGCTCCAGTCTTCGGCACATTCCCAGGTTTTTCCTGGAATGCTGAACTATGGAAAGCAGAGCAAAAAGGAAGTGATTTGCATGTGGTTGCCTAATGAAGCTGTGGAAAATTAGGGATTTAACAGCACCAGGAGAGCTGGAAGTTTACCAGGGATGTGAATTCCCATGATCCAAAGGCTTTGGGAATTGTTCTCTTGGAGGGTTCCCCTCAAGGTGCTCCAGGAGACCTGGAAAGGGATTTTGGAAAAGGGGTGGAAGGACAAGACACAGGAAATGGTTTAAACTGGCAGAGGGAATTTAGGATATTGGGAAGCAATTCTTTCCTCCTCTTTGGGAGGGTGATGAGGCCCTGAAATGGAATTCCCAGGGAATCTGTGGCTGCCACATTCCTGGAGGTGTCCAAGGCCAGGTTGGACGGCGCTTGAAGCAACCTGGGATAGTGGAAGGTGTCCCTGCCCATGGAAAAAGGTGGGATGGGATAATCTTCCAAGGTCTCTCCAAACCCAAACCATTCTGTGATTCCATCAACTTCACCTCCTGGCTGCAGATTTCACAAATATTCTAGAAAATGATGGTTCTGACTGAAAAAAAAAAAAAATCAGGGAAGTATTCATGAAATGTGGGGAAACAAGGAATGGGGGTGCATTTCCTATGAATTCTTTGCCAGAGCTTGAAAAAATTCTGCAGGGAAAGGTGCCATAAAGAATTATTTCAGCTGAGGGGGAAATCTGTGACTCAGAGTGCCAAAGTTCAGAATTTTTACTGGGAAAGTCCTTAGGAAATAGAGGTGCCACCCCAGTTCCCTTCTCCATCATCCGATTCCTCATGTCTTCATTCCATATTCCTTCTTTTTTCCTATTTCCTTATTTGTCCAGGATTTTTCCTTGCTTAACATCCTTCATGCCCTGCCTTGTATCCAAAAAAATCGACTTGGGATGGTGCAGGATCTCTTTAGGAACTTTTAAACTTGTTTTAGGTTCAGCTTCCAGGTGGGAGTTACAGGTGAAAATTCCAGGCTGACCCACATGGCACAGTCCTTGCTGTTAGGATTTAGGATTCTCCTGATAAAATACGGGAATTTAACAGACCTGTGAAGATTCCAACTTGATTTTTCGGCTTGTTTTCCCAGCATTCCAACAGCAAAGGAAAGGTGGATTGATGTGGAATCAGTCTCGGGTATGTATCCCTTGGGTTTTGATCCCTGATCAAAACCTTGGGATGCAACCTGAGGAAAAACTGGGAAGGGAGGTGCAGGAGGAGCTTAGGAATGACTCTGGAAAAGCAGGAATGGATGCTCTGGCAGCTGCCCAAGCTGTCTGTCAGATGCAGGGAAGGGGGAGCTGGCTGACCTCTCCTCCATGTGCTCCAAGATCCCGATAAAAACACCAGAGCGTCTTCCAGACAGATCTGAGGACGGAGCGCAGCCGCTCCGTCTATCCCTGGAAAAAAAAAAAAAAGCAGAAATTCATCCACAGCTTGTTCAGCTCCTTATCCCGAGCAAGGAAAAAAACCAAAAAAAACCCCTCAGGATCACTCTTCTCGTTTTGCTGGTGAGCTGGGAATGTCAGGATGAGTTTTTGGGAGATTGGAGGAGAGCTGCGCATTCCTGCACGTTTTCATCCCAGGAAGTTGTGGGATATCCCTGAGAAGTAGGTGAAACACCAGGAATCTGAGTGGAATGGGCGCTATCAGAGCCGTTGATCTGGTTTGAGGAAAATGAGTTATTAAGTGGATTTAAGTAATTAAAAGTTGTTATCAATTAAGAGCTGATAACGAATCCTGCCACAGGGCCCTTCTTATCAGGGGCCTTGCCAGAACAAATCCAGGCCCACCAAGGATGACAATGAAGTCAGTTTGGGGCCTTTTTTGTGGATCAAAGCTCAGGTTTAGGATCAAAACCTCAAGTTTAGGATCAAAAGCTCAGGTTTGGGATCAAAACATCTGATTTTAGGATCAAAACCTCAGTTTTAGCATTAAAATCTCAGGTTTGGAATCAAAACCTTGGATTTGGGATCCAAACCTCCAGTTTAGGATCAAAACCTCAGGTTTGGGGTCAAAACTTAATATTTAGGATCCAAACCTCTGATTTTAGGACCAAAACCTCAGGTTTAGGATCAAAACCTCAGAATTAGGATCCAAACCTCAAGTTTAGTATGAAAGCCTCAGATATGGGACCAAAACCTCAGGTTTTAGGGTCCAAACCTCAGGTTTAGGATCCAAAGGATCCAAACCTCAATTTTTAAATTCCAGAAGCGTTTTCCTTTCATCTATAACACAGAATAGAGGCCTGAGAGCGCTTTGGGATTTTTTTCCACTTACCACCAATGCAATTCTGCAAGAGCTGATGCTGATTCCTCTATGGAAATAAACGTGGATATTACCCAAAAAAAACCCAACCCGAAAAGCTTTTCTTGGGCTCCTAGTAGGAGCAAGGAATTACCCCAAGAGCTGCCACAGGGAAGGAGGAGCTGCTGCCACTCCAGGTCTGGAGCAGCCGCTGCGGTAATTTTCGGGGCGGTGCTGACGGAACCATTGGATTTTACTCTGGGAATGCTTTTCTCCAAGGGTGCCCAGCAGCAGGCAGAGCCTGGAATAGCTTGGGATGAATGGAAAATCCATGAGGTTGGAGGCCTCTGTGATTTTTTTCCCCCCATTTCTTTTGTGTTTAATGCCGAATTAATGAACGCGGCTCTTTGATTCCCAGAATTTCAGGGGAGGAGGAGGAGGAACAGGAACAAAAGCCCTGAGCCATGGATATAATTCTGGAATCAGCATGGAGCTGTTGATTGTGCCCAGCCCGCTTCCAAACCCTGGAAAAATGGGACTTAATGGCAGGTTTCCGCACTTATTCCCCATTGGAATCCTCCGGAGGGTTTGGATCCTCAGAGCTGTCAAGCGTTAACTGTTTGATGGGCCCCACCGATCCCACGGAACGGGATGGGCACAAAATCTCCATAAATGGGATCAACAGCTGGGATTGAGGAGTGGCTCCCAGGAACTCCCAAGGTGGCTGCAGCCAATTCCTTGGATTTTGTGATGTGACAGATGCAGGAGGTTTAAGAGGAGTGGAACACCTGGGCCTCTCCTCCTGCTGCTCTCCAGAGGATCCCTTCAACTCTGGAATATTCTGGTTTTGCCTCCATATAGCTGGAGAATTTTCCTTTGACCAAAAAAAAATGGATTTCAGCATCTCAAACTCTCTCTGGAACAAGGATGGAGGGGGATATGGAAAAGTCCTCCTGCTGCTGGAGGAGCTGTTCCTTTCCTTCCTGGATCCAGACTGGGGGACGAAGGGATGGAGAGTAATTCCAAGGAGAAGGAATTTTGGGTGTTGGTGAGTGATAAACGGGACACACCCTGTCTGTGTGTGCTCACAATCTCAGAAATTCCTGATCATTCCTGGGCTCATCCCACGGTGGGGAGGCAGGAAAAGGGGGAATTCTGCCCCTCTGACCTGCTCAAGTGAGATCCCACCTGGAATTATGCATCCAGCTCTGGAGTCCAGCAGCAGGAGGATGTGAAGATGTTGGAGCAGATCCAGAGGAGGCTGTGGAGATGCTCCAAGGGCTGGAGAGGGGCTGGGAGAGCTGGGAATGTTTTCCTGGAGAAGGGAAGGATCCAGGGAGACCTCAGAGCTCATTTCAGTGCCTAAAGGGGCTCCAGGAGAGCTGCAGAGGGGTTTTGGACAAGGGATGGAGGGACAGGACACAGAGGATGGCTTCCCACTTCCAGAGGGCAGGGCTAGATGGGATATTGGGAAGAAATTCTTCCCTGTGAGGGTGGTGAAGGGTTGGAATGGAAATCCCAGGGAATCTGTGGCTGCTCCATCCCTGGAAGTGTCCAGGGCCAGGTTGGACAGGGCTTGAAGCAACCTGGAATAATGGAAGGTTTCCCTGCCCATGGCAAGGGTGGTGGAATTCCACGATCTTGAAGGTCTCTTCCAACCCAAACCATTCCATGACTCTGTGTGATGATCGGGATGGGTTTATTCCACCTCCCACATTCCTTGGCCATTGTTCCCAAGTCTCCCCAGTTTTCCCGTTGGCTGACCTCGCGCCACTAGAGAAGGGAGGAGAAATCTGGTGGTGAAGCCAAATTTTTCCGGCCAGGAGACAGCACAGGAACAGATCTAAATCCTCCAAATAGGGTTTTGCTCACAAAACCCTTAGAAAAAAATGGGAATGAAGGCCATGGCATGGGAGCAGGAGTGTGACAGGTCCAGCTTCCACAGGCTGAACAGTCTGGGAGCCATCCCGATGGATTTTTCCTGCTTTTCTCCCTGCTGGAGATAAGAGAACCACGTATGGATAACTTTGGATAGGAGAGATCCCAAAAAACAGAGGTTGCTGGGATCTCTACTGGATTCCATGAGGAGCATCCAGGACCAGGCTCTGGGGATGGCTCTGGTACAGAGCTGAAGCTCTGGCCCAGATGGTGCCTCTGGTTCATTCCAGGAATGTCATCCCAGCCGCCAGATAATTGGGAGTGGAGGAGAGCCTCTCCCAGACAGATCCACTCCGAGGGGGCACCGCGTTAACGCCGGCGCTTAATGAGCTCCTCCAGCCTGGAGAGGAGTCTGGGATTGGATCCAAGGGTCCTCTCCACCTAAATGGATGGAGGGGAAGGGAAAACCAGGATTTTCCGTGGAAGGGATACACAGCTGCCGCACGGAGGGGTCTCCCATTGGTCATTCTCCATGATTTTGGTCAGCAGGAATGGTGGGGAGACGTCCATCCTTGGAGATCACGGAATTTGGACGCTGAATGGGAGTATTCCAAGTTTCCTGTGCTTGGGGGAGGAAGGGGACATGGCCCAGGTCACCTTCAAATCCATCCCAAAATATTAGGGAAATGGTTATAAAAATGGAGGGAAACGGTGTTGAGGAACTGCAATTTCCCATCTCCCATATGGAATAAGGACTGAAACCTTGGTAAAGGGAGGAGGGGGTGTTCTGGCTCTCCTGGTTGTTTTTTGGGTTTTTTTTNGGTCTATTCAAAGACCTTTCCTATCTTTAAAGACTGTCAATTTAAATATTTGACATTCAGAACACAACAGGCACACTTATATTTGATGGATGTAGGTTCTGGCTCTCCTGGTTGTTTTTTGGGTTTTTTTTTGGAAAGATGCTCTTTTCCCTAATTGCTGCATCCTCATCCTAAATTCCTTCCCCCTTTTCCCTCTCCGGTTGGGACGTTGAGGTTTCCTTTCCTCCTCTGCATCGGGAAGCTCCTGTAGCACAAAGATCCCAGATTTTTAATGGGGAAAGGAGCCTTCCTCATCCTCACTGCTCCATCCAGGCCAAGTTTTGAGGAGTATCCAATGGGTGTGAGCCTCTGGAATCTGCTCTTCCTGCCAGAGGAGCCTCTGGAAGCAGCAGATGCTCCTGCACCTGCCAAGTCACTCTCCCAGGGTGGGTTTGGGACGAGGTTTTGCTCTTTGGGAATTCCTTCGGCAAAGTTCCTTCCAAGGAGTGGCAGAACACAGAAGTGTTTGGGTTCCTTGCATGATTTTGGTGCCAAAGGAGCATTTTTAGGTGGAATGTTCATTGTTGAATTCCCTGATTTCGTTCCCAAAGTGAAATATCCGTGCTTTAATCTGTGGATTGGGGGGGAAAAAGCCCCACATTTATTTCTGGCATTCTGGGGTTTGTTTGTTTGCTTGTTTTAAGTTTCAAGGATATTTTGGTTTTTTTGGAATTTTCATGTGAGTTTATGAGCTGGTCTAGTCCTGGATTTGGTGTGTTTAAATTCCCTTTAAAACTTTGGGATGGAGTCATTATTCCTGTGGGAAACCTCGGAGCTCCAGTTTTTTAGAGTTTTTCTGCAGTGTCCAGAGGGAACTGGATCCACTGGGATCCACTGCGATGTGAGGATGGATTCATTGGTGGTTCTCCAAGCTCTGGATACAAACTTCAGATGCTCCAAGTGTACTTTAACAGCAGCAGGGTGGGAAGGGACCTTTAAGATCATGGAATTCCATGGGCAGGGACACCTTCCGCTATCTCAAAGTGCTCCAGTTCCTGGCCTTGGACTATTCCAGGGGTGGGGCCACCACAGATTCCCTGGGAATTTGATTCCAGGGCCTCACCACCCTCACAGGGAAGTATTCCTTCCCAATATCCTGAATTTCCTCTGTGAGTTTAAACCATTCCGTGTGTCCTGTCCCTCCATCCCTTATCTCAAGTCCCGTTCCAGCTTTCCTGGAGCTCCTTTAGGCACTGGATGGGGCTCTGAGGTTTCCCTGGATCCTTCCCTTCTCCAGGCTGGACATTCCCAGCTCTCCCAGCCTGGCTCCAGAGCAGAGGGGCTCGAGCATTTCCATGACCTTCTCTGGATTTGCTCCAACATCTCCACATCCTTCTGCTCTTGGACCCTGGAGCTGGATGCAGAATTCCAGGTGAAATCTCACAGAGGGGCAGAATTCCACCCTTTTCCCTCTTCCCACAGCTCCAGCGGAAAGATGCTGATCAATATTTCCCCTGGATGAGGAGAAGGTTTGGGAAAAGGGTGGAAAGCTGGGGAACATCCCGTTTTTCCATGTCCCTTCCCCTCCTCCTGGCAGCCGGAATGACAGATTCCACACCAACTGTGCCGAGCCCTCGGATCACGGATCCCAGGCACGAGTCACGCTATCGGAGCGATTTATATCCACAGAACATATGGCCCCGTTTCCTTGCAGATAGCAAACTCTTCCCTCCATTTTCCCTCTGCTTTTCATCCCCACTCATGTCCAGAGGAACAATCTGGGCTCTTTTTTTCTGTATTTGGGAGCGGAACAGGGAGTAGGGAAACAGCCTGAACTCCAATCCCGTAATTTTCCTTCTATAAGGGATTGAAGGATTTTGCGGCTCTGCTCAGCAGTGGTGGTGAGGGAGGGGATGTTCTTTTCCCAAATGGGATTTGCTGTCTGGAGCGCCTGTCTTGGAGCTTGGAATGTTTTCCAGCCTTATCTCGCAGTCCTAAAAATATCCCAGCAGTGCTGTCGGGAAGAGGGGGAGAAGCTGCTTCCGTGTTTTCCTCCCTCTCGGAGAAGGAGCAGGAGGTCATCGGATACTTAGGAGGTGACCTCAGGAAGGTCATCTCGTTTTACACCCTCTAATTGCTCCCGTCATCCTAGGGATTTATTTTTTTATTTTTTGGGATCGAATTCCGCAGGGGTGTTAAACGGAGTTGACGTCCTGGGGAAACAAGGCTGCCTTGTTTTCATCCCAAATCTTCCTCCTCCTCCTTCTGGATTCCTCCCTCATTGTGATCCCGGCCGCGGTGGGGGGAATTAAATGACAACAGGTGGCCTCGGAATCACCTGCTCCCCGTCAGCTGCTGCTTCCTGAGGACAAGGAAAAACCATTCCAAAGCCCCAGCTCACCATTTCCAAGGAATTTGACCCCCCTGCAGGAGCTGTGCCCGATGTTTGCTGTGGCTCTGGCAAAGGAGGGAGGAGGAGGAGGAATATTTTTCTCTCTGGCTCAGATCTGCTGTTCATAGTTCCCTGCTCTTTTTCTGACCTCATTCCATGAATATTTTGGAGTTCAAAAAGCACGGGATGTGCTCAGAGCCTCGTTTTCCTCCACTTGGGGCAGGGCTTAGGAAAACAAAATTTTTTCCCGAGTTTACTGCTTTTCCCTTAGGTTTGTTGTGGATTATTCCTTGTTTTTTGCCTTTATCAAATATTCCTTTTTCCTCGCAGTGGGAAGTTTCAGGAAAGGCAGACTTGGAAATTTAAAGATATTTAACTTTATAAACTTGGGATTTGAAGTTATTCCATTCATGGAATTCAATTTAAGGATGTGTATTCAGTTAAATCCATACAATACTGACCTCCCATGCTCTGATACCGCTTGAATTTCCCCCACCAAAATTGAATTTCTACTGTTTTGTTGGATTTTTTTGTCCTTTTGCTGCTATTTTACAACCTCTGTGACTATGGGGATACCACTTTTCCAATCTTATCCACACTTGGGCTTTTCCCCCATCCATGCTCCACCTTTTTAAATTTAAAGCTTAAAATTGATTTTTTTTTCCCTTGGGATTGGGATGAATGGAAATTTTTTTATAGAAATGAGGTTTTCCCTAAGGAGTTAAAAATAAGGAGTTCAAGGAAAAGGTGTTTTGGACATGTGGTGAGGAGGGTTGGGATTCAGCAGCTGCGACTGGAATTTTTCCCTGCTCCTCTCCGTCTCTGCCTTCCCCCAGCCGCCACTGCCCCAAAAAGCCAAAATTGGCCTTTTTTCCCTTAAAAAACCCCATCATTAGGGGAAAAATCAGGGATATAAATCATGGAATGGTTTGGGTGGGAAGGGAAAATTTTGTGCAGTCCTCTTGGACATCTTCCACTCTCCCAAATTGCTCCACTCTGGCTTTGGACAATTCCAGGGATGGGGCAGCCACTGCTTCTCTGAGAACTCCATTCCAGGGCCTCACCACCCTCCCAGGGAGGAATTCCTTCCCAATATCACATCCTTCCCTGCCCTCTGGCAGTGGAAAGCCATTCTCTGTGTCCTGATGATCCAAGAGAGCAAAAATTGAGAATTTAAAAAAAAATAATAATTTAGCTGAGTCAGGGTGATTCCTGCACAAATCCCTCTCACAAAACAGCAGCAAAGTCACCAGGAATTCAGGGAGAACAAGTATTCAGTTCCAGTATTTTTATGGAATTTTCTGGCCAGGAGTATTTGTAGTATTGGATTTCTGGCCCCTAGTGTTTTTCTTTATACAGAATACGAGATGGAGACACCTGAGATAAGCAGAATTCCTTTTCCTGCAGGAATTTTTGGGGCTGGGAAGAAACTTTCTTCCCTGGATTCTGATCACGCCAGGTTTTTCTCGGATTGGTGCAGGTTGTTGCATGTTCTGGGGCTTTTGACTCAGAGTTCAAAGCATTCCTCTCAATATTCCCATTTCCAAAGATCTTATTCCTATTAAATCATCTTTTCCTCTGAAGATTCCAATTGGAAAAGCAAAATGAGATTAATTTATTATGGATTTTTAGTAAGTATTTGAGTCAGTGTTGGCAAGTCTCACTTGGATAATCTTCACCCTGGTTTCTGGAAAGTTCAGGAATGAAAATTTGGGTATTGAGAGCAAATTAGAATTGATTTGAGGAGTGGGATTTCATGGAATACCACCATCCAAAATGATCCATTCTCAAGGTGGGAATCATCTGCTCCAGCTTCACCCAACTTCCACCCTGGTTCCACCTCATAGGTTGGAAAACCGGCCCTTCTAATCCCAAAATTGCCCCACAAACCCTGAAAACGTGGCATTTCCTAGAGGACAAGTCAAGGGAGGGTGTCCTCTTGGTTGGAAGAGCAGAATTCAGATCCATTGGTTTGGATCTGGTTTGGATTTGGTTTGGATGGAAACCAATGAGGACCTAAAGATTTATTAAAAAAACATGAGTAATGGATCACAAAGTTCTCCTGGGACAATGGATCTTCTGGGGCATCTTCACAAAGCTTCTTATCAATTAAAACACTCCAAGTTTTTTTGGGAATGCTGTCCCAGAACCTTGGACAAGATGCTGGATGGGCATCCCTCACCCCCTCAACCCCTTCTCTGTTATCTCCAACTCCTCTTTCCCCCATATCCCATCCCATCCCATCCCATCCCATCCCATCCCATCCTATCCCATGGTGTCCTCCAGCTCCTCTCCCACCATTTTGGGATGAGAAATTACTCTTCCAGCTAAATCCTACTCCTCAGCAAAAATAATTCCCATCCTTCCATCCTCACTCTCGCTCTTCCCTTTAAATCCAAACTTCTCCAGGGCTGATATCCCCAAGCCCTTGACCTCTCCGAGGTTTAATAAGGCAAGAGGCTAAAAAAGTGATTAATTGGCGTCGGGAGAGATATTGGATTACAAAAGCCTCCAGATAAAATTCCAGAGCTCCTTTGAGAGGCTCGAGGTCATTCCGGCAATTTTGCTGCTTTCATTCGCATCCTCCGTTCATCCCAGGCTGTTTGCCTTATCAGCTCTCCAGCAGCTTCCTAAATTCCTTTTTTTTTTTTTTTTCCCCTTGGAGTTTAAAGGAGACCTCCAGTGCTGTGAAGTTCGGATCGGGAGTGTTGGATAAGATGGAAAAAAATCCATCCTTTCCCTTTTCTGAAGCTGCTCTTTGAAGCCTCCAGGGTTTTTTTGGGAGTCTTATCCCTGTGTCCTCCAGGCCAGAAGGGATGGGATGATGCCAAAGACACGGATGCAAAGTGGGATGTTGGAAGATGGGAGGGGTAGGAATGTTTTTCGTGGCTTTATTCCATTCTCCACAGCAAAAATTCCTCCTAAAAAGGGGAAAACTTCGTCCGAAAAAGGGAAAATTTCTCCAAAAAAGGAGAAAAAATTATTTGAGAAAGGGGGGAAATTCCTCTGGAAATAGAGGAAAATTCTTCTGAAAAAGCGAAGGGTGATCCTTCCCTGCTCCTGGGGATTTCCTAACCTTGGAATATCCCATTTAAAAGCTCTTGTCCTCCTTGAACTCGTCTAATTCTTCTTTGAACCTATTTATGGGATTTGGCTGTGTTGCCGAATTCCACGGCTTAATTAGGAGCTGCAGAAAGTCATTTCCCAGAGTTGTCTTTTAAACTCTGGAGCAACCAATTAAAGGAGTGGAAGAAAAAGTGTGGAATTATTCCCTGCTCCTCTTCTCCACAGTGCTCTTTAGGAATAACGGGCAAATTGGATTTTTGCACTTCTGGAATAGTCTTTGGTTGTTTTTAAGGCTTATTTGGGAATTGGTTTCTTCTGAGGGTGTGGTTTGTGGAACTTCACAGAGAAGTTGTGGATGTCCCATCTCTGGAAGTGTCCAAGGGCAAGATGGAAAAGGATTGGAACCTGGGATAGTAGAAGTGTTCCCACCCATGAAAGGGCGTTGAGTGAGATGGTCTTGAAGGTCCGTTCCAACCATTCCAAACCATTCCATGATTTGTGGGACTCAATCTCAGCCCAAATCTCAGGGACTGATTCCCAGTGGAATCAGGGCATTCGTGGCAGGGATGGGATTTTGGATTTCGTAGGACGTTGCTGTTTTGGAGCCTTTGGACGATGCTTGATCCAACACTGGGGAACATCACATTCTCTCTTGGATTCCATCCCCTGATTCTCTGGTGGAATCTGCTAATGCAAATGCTCGTTTTCCATGGATTTCCTCACAGTTTGCCCAGACTCAGGGAAGATAAAATTCCACATTCCATTTGTAGCCACCCTCAGTCACTTGACCACCAAAGCTTAAGCGAGGCCTCTGCAATTCCCAGGTCCATAGGAATATCAACATTTAAAATTATCCAGGTATTTATTCCTTCAGGAAGGAGCTTGCAGGAACTGCAATTCCAAGCTGGCAGAGAAATCCAGGAGCTTCATCTCTATGCAAACAAAATTCCTCCTCCATGGTTTGGCTCCCAAAACTGCTGAGGAAGAGTTTGGCCAGCCGGGAGCACGCCCGGAGCTTTCCCAGAGCACATTCCAAGCCATGGCACATCCCAGGACGTGTTATCCCGGTTTAACCAGGGCTGGGAATTACTCCGGGGCTGTCATTTGAGGTGCAAATCATTCTGGAGTTGCAAATCCTGGGGTTGTATCTATGGCAAATCAAAGGGGTGTTGAGCTTGGATCTGTCAGGCCGTGTTGTCCCCACATTCCACCTCTTCCAGAGCAGCTGGATGAGCAGGAATGTTCTAGATTTGGATCTCTGGTGGTCTGTGGATAAGTAAATGACCCTCAGGGTCCTACCATTCCTTTTTTGCTGTTAAATTCCCTTGGGACAGTTAAATATCTGGTGGTTTTCCAGTTGTCCCAATTGGGATGACACAGGGTGGAACAAAAGGTCTTGAGATGCCTTCAAACCTCCTCATGGAGCAGGAAAGGGAACCCTCAATGTCCTTGGAATGTTGGTGGAAAGGGAAAGGACCTGCTCACGTCAAGGTTGGGAATTTGAAACTAAAACCGGGGAGGAATTCTTCCTTGGAATGGAATTCCCAGTAAAGCTATGGCTGCTCCATCCCTGGAAGTGTCCAAGTCCAGGTTGGAGCAACCTGGGATGGGGGAAGGTGTCACTACCCACATCCAGGTGAGCTTTAAGGTCCCTTCCCACCCAAACCATTCTGTGGTTCTGTGAAATGCAATGGTTCAATGGTGTTAAATTGGGAATCATCATTCCCAGGCTTCTCCCATCAGGAAGGAATTCTTCCTGAATAAGGCTGCTGAGACCCTGGAATGGAACTTCCAGAGAAGCTGTGGCCACCCCAAGGGCATGGGGCAGCTCCAGTTAAGACTATTTTCCCTTAATTAATGATTCCTCCTCCTTTCTTAAGCACTTTGACATCCCCATCCTTGGAATTTCTCCCATCTCTGCATTCTCAGCCTTGGATTTTTTTCCCCATCCCAGCTCTCGCAGGAGCTGGATCAGCTTCCAGATTTCCACCCAGTCCTTTATGGATTTATTTCATTGCTCAGGGATCAATCTGACGCCTGTTCCCGGGAGTCACCAGCTGGGAAACTGCTGAGCTAAGCAGGAACAAAACTCTTCATCATCATCGACATCCAGAGGAGGTTTTTTCTGTTGGATCAGCCTTTGGAGACGCTTTTCCTGACCAAAAAAACCTCCTCATGTTGATGTTTTGGAAGAACCGGCCACAGTTTGTGGGAAAATGGGTTTTTCAGAATTTTCATGGTAATAAGGTCATTAAAGTCTTGTAGGATCATGGAAACATCAAATGAGTTGGGAAGGACTTTTGAAGGTCATTAAGCCCAACCTTCCACTGGACCAGGTTTCTCCAATCCCCTCCCAAACCTGGATTTAAGCTGGGTTTTAGGGAGCTGGAATTTGTGTCACTGAGGTTAATTTGGCCTCAGAGCCACTTTGGACTTGACCCCTCCCTTGGTGTCACCTCAGTGTTGCCCCTGGCACCAGGGTTAACTCCCTGAGCCGACCTGGCTTAGGACCAGCTTAAATTTCCCAGCGTTCCAGACCTAAAATGATTTGGAATGTATTGATTGCTGCAGCCTGAGGGGGAAAATGGCTGAACAAGCGGGTTTTGGGTGTCAAGAGAGAAACGGGATCAGATTTGAGCATCAATTCCTGGGATTTTTGTGGGAAAAGAGCAGCTCCAAGTGAAGACCTGAGGGGAGGAAGTATGAGGAGTTGTTTTAAATTCCTGAACCATCCAAAAGGAGGGAAATTAAGTTCAAGCAGGATCAGCTTTACCTAGAGTTGAGGCTTCAGGTTATCAGAGGAACAGGGATGGTGGGGAAGAGTTTGGAATTAAAAATTCCAAAATGATGGAGAGGTGTAGATTGGAATATGGGAAGGAATTCTTCCCGGTGAGGGAATCGATACCAGCCTGGATTAGACACAAGATTTATGGATTTATACTAAAAAAGGGAAGATTCTGAGGAGATAGAAGGAAAATGTGGAGGTGAGACACTGGAATGGAATTTCCAGAGAAGCTGTGGCTGCCTGTGGATCCCTGGAATTGTCCAAGGCCAGGTTGGACAGGGCTTGGAGCAACCTGGGACAGTGGGAAGGTGTCACAGCCTGTGGAATTCCATGATCTTTAGGCCCTTCTCAAATCATTCCACGATTCCACAATCCTCCTGACAATCCCATGATATTCCTGCTGACATCTCCCCTTCACTGCGGCCACCCTTGAACCTTCTCCCGACATTGCCCAGGGAGTCACATCCCTTCTCCATCAAAGCAGAGCGGTGTGAACACCCAGATCCGACAGCTCCTGCCTCCCAGAGCTGGGATTTTCCCCTCTTTTTATTTAATTGGAAAGGAGCAAGCAGCAGCCGGGGCTGATCAGCGATGGATTTGCTTTGATGGAGGAGTTGGTTTTTTCCCTGAGGTGGCTTTAGGATCCACGCCCTGCCTTGTCAGTGCTTCTTCCGTTACTGGAATTGCCGTGGATTCAGGATGGAGCAGAGGGCTTGGATTTCTCCCACTGTCCTGGAATAACATTTTTCCCGGGAAATAATGCAGAATTGCAGGGTTCTTTTCTGGATTCTTCCAAGCCGCTCAGCTCCTGGTGTTTGTGTTGTTACTGATCAAGGCCAGGAGCTGTGGGAGCATCCGCCTGGATTCTGAGCTCTGATTTTGCCGGACGTTCACTCCTGTCCTCAGAGATTGATAAAAAATGGGATTTGACCTGGCTATGTGTGGCCACATCCCAGAAAGTCTCAGTGGGCTGCAGTAAAGGAGGGAATTCTGCTCCTCTGCCCTGCTCAGGTGAGACCCTACCTGGAATCTTCTTCCAGCTCCAGGATCCAACATCAGGAGGATGTGGAGATGCTGGAGCAGATCCAGAGGAGGCTGTGGAGCTGCTCCAAGTGCTGGAGAGAGGCTAGGAGAGCTGAGAATGTCCAGCCTGGAGAAGGGAAGGCTCCAGGGAGAGCTGAGAGCCCCTTCCAGTGCCTAAAGGGGCTCCAGGAGAACTGGAGAGGGACTTGGGACAAGGGATGGAAGGACAGGACACAGGGAATGGCCTCCCAGTGGAAAAGTAGAAATTTAAGTGGGATATTGGGAAGGAATTCTTCCTTGTAGGGTGGTGAGGGGCTGGGATGGAATTTTCAGAGAATCTGTGGCTGCCCCATCCTTAGAAGTGTCCAAGGCCAGGTTGGAGGAAACTGGGATAGTGGAAGGCATCCCTGCTCATGGAAAGTTGTTGGAAGAAGGTGACCCTCCAAGGTCTTTCCCCACAGGGAAAAATTCCACAATTTTCCATGATAATCACTACAAGTGAGGCATGGTGGACCTGAAGTCAAACTACCACAGGGTTGCTTAGAATTTTGGAGAGAGGATACTAAATTTCCCAAAATCCCATGGCAAGTGATGGGACCACAGCGATTCCACGCCTCAGTTTTTCCAGAGCAAACAGTGAAACCACCGGAGCATTTTTCCCATTCTCCACAGAGTGGCTGAGGATCCACCCTTCTCCCAGCCCTCATTCCATCATTTTTTCCTGTTTAACAGCTCCCCAGCTGTGTCCTGAGCAGGTGACTCCTCCTCTGCAGGAAAATATGGAATATTTTTCCTTAACTCCATCCCACTCCAAGCTTTTCCAGCAGCTCCAGAAGAATCTGCACCTTTGGGTGCCTGCCCTGATTATTTTTCCTTCTGCATCCGTCAGGGAAAGCCAAGAGGCATTCCACCTTTTAGATGAATGATTCCCTAAAAATGGAACTATTGGTGCAAAAAAATGCTCCCGAAGAGTTTGATACTCCCTGGTTTATTGCTGACACATTTGGTTCCAGGTTTTCCAAGGTCTGGGGGTTTTTCCCATATTTTAAGTCAAATATTCTCATATTTAAGTCAAATGTTTTAAAAAATCAGCAATAAATAAAATAATGGGTGCAATAATTAAAGGGATATTAATGAAGTGGATAATATTTAAAATAATGGGGATAGTGAATAAAATAAAGGGTGTAATAACGAATTTTAATTAATTAATTAATAATTAATAAAATAATAGGCAGGGATTGGAACAGAAGAACTTTAAAAGCTCCTTTCACCCCAACCCATTTAATAATTCCATGATTAATTTAAATTTTTTATGAAGTTTTGGGGGGGGGGGGTTTAATTAATTTTAAGCACAGAAATAAGATGAGAAATATGGGAAATAAGATGGGAAGTGTCCTCTCCTGGGAATTTTGAACTAATGGGGGTACTTGGGTTCTTGAATACATTGGGTTCTGGGATCTCTTGGATATTTTGGTTTGTGAATTCAAAGGGATCACCTGGGAGTGGGAAATCTGGGGAGCAGAGCCCCCTAAGTGCTGCAGAGCCTCTTCCAAGGTCTCCAAAACCTTGCCTGGAATCAGGAATTTGAATTGCTCCTCATAAAAATGTGGAATGGTTTAGGTTGGAAGGAACCTTCAAGATCATCCCATTCCCTTCCCTGGCTATGCCCCAGTCCCTCAATATCCTGGAAATCCCAAACCTTCCCTGTGCTGGGTCAAACCGGGCGCCGTTGGCCACCTTGGCTGGTTCTTTGGTCAATCCCAGTTCTCCAAAGCTGAAAATGTCTTCCAGTTGCAGTTCCGTGTCAGGCTGGATCCGAGTTTTGTGGAATGAGACGAGCCATGTTTTAGGATTTACTCCCCTCTGACTGCTTTTGGTCCCTGTTCTGCAGGGCAAAGCTTAATTATGGATTTTCCTCTCTTCTCCAAGAGGAGCTGGACAAATTTTCCTCCTTTTGGGAAGGGTTTGATCCAAGCTGGGAAGCCACACCCTGAAAATCCCACTCTTTTCTCCATGCAGAAGTTTAAATCCGATTGGAAAATAAGCTGAGGGCTCAGGGCCAGGCTGACACCTGGGACCCCTCTCCAGGAACTTTTTTTTCTTTCAAACTGGACATTTCTGAAAAGCCTTCATGGGTTCATTCCCAGGAAAAGGTGTCAGGATGTGATCCATGTGATGTATGGATCCCTGTATGACTCCCTGGATGTGTCAGGTTTAAGTGCCACCTTCCTTGCTAAGCCTCACTTAGCTTTTTATTCCTCCTCATCTATTTCTAGACATTCCTTAAAGGCATTGGAAATTCAGATGAGGATAAATCCCAAATAATTTAATTAAATTCCTTCAATTTTTTTACATAAACCCATGCAAAAGAGGAATTTGAATAAAGGTGCAGATCCTGAAACATCTCGGGTACCCTCTGGATTAGGTGACAAGTGCAGTGTTTGGGATAATCAGAAAAACCAGTGGAATTCTCCATTTCTTGGGATTACGACTTCTTTTAATCCTCTTTGGAATTTCTAAGCTCCCGTTCACTGCCAGATGATCCCCAAAATCCCTTTTGTTGTGCTTCTGAGTAAGGGGGGTCAGGGCAATTCCAGGAAAACAGGGATGGGGGAAAGGATGGAGAGCAGCCCTGGGAAGAAAGAATTTGGGGGTGTTGGTGGGTGAGAAGACCCACAGGACGCATCCACGTGCTCCGGTCTGGGAAATTCCCCATGTCCTGGGTTCATCCCACACTGTGAGCAGCAGGAAAAGGGGAATTTTTCCCCTCTGCCCTGCTCCAATGAGACCCCACCTGGAATTCTGCATCCAGCTCTGGGGTCCAAAGGCAGAAGGACCTTGAGCTGCTGGAGCAATTCCAGAAGAGGCCACAGAGATGCTCCGGGGGCTGAAGCCAGGCTGGGAGAGCTGGGAATGTCCAGTCTGAAGAAGGGAAGAATCCAGGGGGACCTCAAAGCTCCTTCCAGGGCCTAAAGGGGCTCCAGGAAAGCTGGAGAGAGACTTGGGATGAGGGATGGAGGGACAGGCTTGCCGCTGCCAGAGGGCAGGGATGGATTGGATATTGGGAAGGAACTCTTCCCTGTGAGAGTGATGAGGGGCTGAAATGGAATTCCCAGAGGAGCTGTGGGTGCCTTTGGGTCCTTGGAAGTGTCCAAGGCCAGGTTGGACAGGGCTTGGAGCGCCCTGGGATGAGGGAAGGTGTCCCTGTCCATGGGATCATCCCATCCCATCCCATCCCATCCCATCCCATCCCATCCCATCCCATCCCATCCCATCCCATCCCATCCCATTCCTTCCCATGGAGGCCAGGACAGGGCTGGACCTGTTCAGCCTGCACTGTCTCCATCCCTGCCACCATCACATTTTGGTGTCGGTGCTGCCTGTGGTTGTCACCCATCCCACGTGTTTTTGGGCCAGTGGTTTTGGCATGGTGCCGGAGGTGGAACCCACAGAGCTGATGCCCGGTGTCGAAATCAGGACAGAGGGAAGGAGCGTCGGGATCTTTGGAGTGCTGGGAAGCTGTGCTACTCCACCTGGACCAGGGGAGGTCGAATCCATAATTTTGGAGTTTTTGTGGGAAATGTTGCCGTGTTTGGTGGTCTGGGTGGCAGAGCTGGGCTGCAGGGTGGTTGTTCAGGAGAAATTCATCACCAGGTTGTTGATTCCAGTCGCTCCAGTGCTTCCCATTCCCTCATGGAACGTGCTTTGATCCCCGGGTCTGAACCTTCAAAGGTTCGGGGTGGACACCACAATCCTAGGTGGTGACTGGGGTGGTCCAACCAGGGCATGTGTTTTGCAGACTTGCTTGGTTTCCCTGAGAGCTGAAAATTGGTTGGAAACCCTTTGGAAAATTATCTAGTTTGTGCAAATAATTCTGCAGGATTCGATGGGGGTGGAAGAAAGAGTTGTAAAGTCGCTCTTCATCCCGCGCTCGCTGCGATCACAGAACCATTGGGTAGTTGGGGTTGGAAGGGATCTTGGTTGAACTTTGCCTCTCTCCTTGTTCTTTTCCAGGCTGGTGTGGGTGGGAATCATCGAGTCTTGGGACACTCTGGGAGACTTCATGGGGGTGGAAGGAAAAGTTGTCAGATTGTTCTTCTCCACCCCTTGAGCGCCAAGTCATGGAACCATTGAATGGTTGGGGTTGGGAGGGACCTTGGTTGAATTTCCCCTCTGTCCTTGTTTTTTGCCAGGCTGGAATGGGTAGGAATCATCGAGTCTTGGACATGGGAGAGTTGATGGAGGTGGAACGAAGAGCTGAGAAGTCACTCTTCTCCATCCCACACTTGCACCAAATCACGGAATCGTTGGGTGGCTTGGGCGACCTTCAGAGATGGCTTGGTTGATTTTTCTCTCCTCTCCTTGTCCTTTCCCAGGCTGGAATGGGTGGAAATCATCGAGCCTCGGACCCGGGAGCGCATGTACGCCAACCTCATCACGGGGGAGTGCGTGTGGGACCCCCCCGCCGGGGTGCGGATCAAACGCACCAATGAGAACCAGTGGTGGGAGCTCTTCGACCCCAACACCTCCCGCTTCTACTACTACAATGCCACCACGCAGAGGACGGTGTGGCACCGTCCCCAGAACTGCGACATCATCCCGCTGGCCAAGCTGCAGACGCTGAAGCAGAACACGGAGTCACCGCGGGCTTCCACGGAAAACAGCCCTGGCAGGAGCAGCAATGTCAGCAGGGAGGGAAGCACCAGCTCGTCCTTGGAGCAGGAGCTGGAGGGCAATGAGAAGGTGCAGGAGCAGCGGTCGAGCCGCCAGCCCAGCCAGTATTCCGTGGTGAAGGAGGAAACGGAAAGGTAAAGGTGGAATGGGTGGAGGAAAAAATCGGGAATTCCCAGTCCAAGAGCAACCCGTATCCTGCAGGTCTTGTACAAAGAGATTTTATGGATGGTTCCTCCAGCTTGACCCTTGGTGGGTCTCCCCTGAGTTGGATCCTCCTTAAAACAAGGAGAAAGGGGTGAAATCATCAGGAAAAGGTGTTTCTCCACTTTAAGGACATTTTAGATGTTCCCTGCGGGAAGGTTCCCTAAAGGAATAATTTCTCATCCTCTGAAATTCATTTTTAGGATTGGAAATTCTAGTTTAGAGCCCGGCGTGGTTTTAAATTATTTTCCTGGATAAGATTTCCCCGAGGAGTCGGGATGATTCATGCAACAACCATGGCTTGTCCCACAGGTCTGGGGAGCTCCTGGCAGGGATAATTTCCCTCGGGAAGGGGGAGAGAGTCAGTGCTCAATTCCCAAGGACAACATTCCGGGATGTTTGTGTCGCTCCTCCATTGTAGTTTCATCTTTTATGGATTAAAAGCTGCAAATCACTGAATCTTGGAATGGTTTGGGTTGGAAAGTAGCCTTAAAATCCATCTTGTTCCACCTCCTGCCGTGGGCAGGGACACCTCCCACCATGCAAGCCAGGCTTGGGACAATTCCAGGGATGGAGCAGCCACTGCGTTTCTGGGCAATCTGAGGCAGGTCATTAATTAATGTATTTGTCTTCTATTAATTGATGCCTTTGACCACGTTAAGGACCCGACCAGGTTGAGGAGACCAAGCAGGGGTGGAATTCCCATTCCCAAGCCCTGCTCCCAGAAACTGTGGCTGGATGGGAACAGGAATTCCCGGCTCAGCGAGTGCTTTCATGTGGGACATCAGAGGCAGCCTTGGCTCCACACCTTGAGGGAGGTTCCACCTTTCTGAGGTCCTGGAAGAGGCTCTGATGGAATCTCAGAGCCTGGGAGTGAGGGAATCCTCATGGGGCAGGGGGGTTTTGGGGAGGGAGATGGATTTGGGGTCGTTCACTGCAGGCAGATGTGGAATAACAGGGTCATGGAATTACACAATCATGGAATGGTTTGGGTTGGAATGGACCTGAAGGATCATGGAATTTCAGCTTTTTCCATGGGCAGGGACACACTTCCGCTATCCCAGGATGCTCCAAGCCTCAACCTGGCTTTGGACACTTCCAGGGATCCAAGGGCAGCCACAGATTTTCTGGGAATTCTATTCCAACACCCCACCACCCTCACAGAAAAGAATTCCTTCCCAAATCCCATCTATCCCTGCCCTCTGGCAGTGGGAAGCCATTCCCTGTGTCCTGTCCCTCCATCTCTTGTCCCACATTCCTCTCCAGCTCTCCTGGAGCCCCTTTAGGCTCTGGACGGGGCTCTGAGGTCCCCCTGGATCCTTCCCTTCTCCAGGCTGGACATTCCCAGCTCTCCCAGCCTGGCTCCAGAGCAGAGGGGCTCCAGCCCTTGAAATTGTCTGAAATTGCTCCAGCAGCTCCAGGTCCTTCTGCAGTTGAATCCTGGAGCTGGATGCAGAATTCCAGGGGGGGCCTCACCTGAGCAGATCAGATAGGCAGAATTCCCCCTTTCCTGGTGGGAAATGAGCCCAGGAGATGTTGATGGAGCAGGATCCCATTCCCAAAGTGGCGTGAGGGGTTCACAAGGACTGGGGGATGAATTTATAATTCCCTGGGGTTTGCTGTAAGAACACACACGGAATCAGTAGCTCCCCTGGGGAAAGGATCATTCCTGAGATGAGATCAGGAATTTCCTGGGGAAAGGATCATTCCCAAGGTGGGATCAGCAGCTCCCTTGGGGGATTTCTACATCAGGTCCAATTCCCACATCAGGCCCAGCATGAACACTCCAGATCACTAATCCTTGGTGTCCTCCACCCACATGTTCCTTGTTCCCATTATGGGATGCAAATCTGCTGGATCAGGTGGGAGGAGGGCCTGAATCAGATAAAAAGGTTGAATCCCTAGAAATCTAGTGGAAAAAGAATTCAGCCCTAGGCTGAGTCTGGCTGATGGGAGGTTGTGTGTCCTTGAATCTCCAGGAATTCCAGGTCTTGGCCTTTCCAGGGATTGGGATTGAGCAGATTCCTGGTCTTGGAGCTTTAAAAATTCAGTAAAAATTTTAAAACAATTTGGATGCCACTAGAGGGAGCAGAAATTCCTGCTGACTGGAATTTCCACCTGCATCCCTGGAGGTGACAGGGATGAGTCCCGTTGGTTCAGCCAAACCATGGCTGCATCCCACTCCTTATCCTCATATCCTGGCTGGAAAAAAAAACCCCATTCCCTCTTTTTCCACATCCCTGGAAGTGTCCAAAGCCAGGTTGGACGGGGCTTTGAGCAGCCTGGGATAGTCAAAGGTGTCCCTGTGGAATTCCACGATCTTGAAGGTCCCTTCCAACCCAAACCATTCCATGATTCCATGAGTTTTTTTCCAGATCTCAGTTATTTTTCTTGGAGAACATACACAGCTGGGAAGGAGCTCTGTAGGTTTCCTGGTGGAACCCCCCAGTCCAGGTTTTATCCTATGAAATCTTATTTAAAGATTTCTGGATAAGCTCAGCTCATCTGATTGGAAAAGGGAATTCAGGAGAAGTGGGAAAATTTCTATTGGAATTCACATTTGGAACTTCCCTTAAAATTTAGGATTTAGGAACCAGAGCATCTCCAGGTTTGGCTGGAGATACTGGAGTCTGCTCCCAGTCCATTCCTCACATCCATGGGGATGTTCCATCCCACCCATGCAGGTCAGGGACGCATCAACCCTTGGAATCCACAGGGAATTTGCCACCAGAATCACCTCATGCTTCCACGGTGAGGTGGGATTTGTTCTAATTAGCGACCGGACCCAGCTCGGGAATCAACCCTGGGATCTCAAAAGCAGCTTTGTCCTGGTGGTCAGCAGAGCATTCCCAGGGGGATTTTCCAGTGTTGCCCTGGAGTTTTCCATGCTTGTCTCAAAATGCTGGCTTTTCTCCGGAGCGTGACTTGACAGCCGTGAAATCTCGGAGCGGGAACCGTCGGCCGGATTTTGTGTCAGGTCACTGAGATTTTCCACACTGCTAGGAAGTGTCTGAGGTTATTGCCTTGAAATCCTTGGAGAAAGTGTCAGGCAGGGGAAAAGAAGCCTTTTCCATGGAAAATTCAGCTCCACCACTGCTTCTTCAAGGAGAAATTCCAAGTGGATGCTTGAAGGACAAGGAAGTGGATTTTTGGCCATTGGGAGCGTTTTCTTCGGACCAAATGCAGAAATTTTGGAATGTGAGGGGTCTTCACCCAAATCCCATCTGCTGGGAAATTGTGCCCAAGTTATTCCCCAGGATTCCCACCTTTTCTTTGCACATCCCAGTTCCAAGGGCGCCTGGATACTGGAGATAAAATGCAGCATTTAAACTTTGCCGGATTTAGTGTGGCTGAGCTGGGATATCCAAGGGGAATTCTCTCAAAATCCAATCCCTGGAATGCCCCTGCTGGAGCTCTCTGGGATCAAAAACAACTTTCCCCCTTACAGGTCGTTTCCTGACTCCAAAAGGTCCCAAAGAAAGCAGGTTTGTGGAATAAAAGATTCCTCAAAGCTGGAAAATATCCAGTGTGAGTGTCCCATAATTTTTCCTTGGAATTCTCTCAGTTTATTTCCTTTCCCAGGAGGCTCTGGGAAGAGCCTGCCGTGCTGGGGTTCACAGAACAGGTGGATTAATGACATAAATCTCCGCAGCATCTGCTGCCCGAGGGTTTTCCAGGCCCCTGCAGGGATTCCCAGCCTTCCTCCAAGACGAGAAGGAAGAGAAACCCAGGACCTGGAGTTTCTCCGGAAAAGCCAGGTGGAAGGGCTGTGGTACCGAGAGAATCCTCAAGGGCTTCCTTCCCAATGTCCTGCCTCCAGCAGGAGCTTCAGGCTTGGAATTTTGGGACTTTCTTCACCCAAATGTTGGATTTTCCCAGCTGGATGACATCTCCTGGTGTGAGGACCCAGGAGGAACTTGGGAATGTTCACCTGGAGAAGGGAAGGATCCAGGGAAAACTCAGAGCTCCTTCCAGGGCCTAAAGGGGCTCCAGGAGAACTGAAGAGGGACTTGGGACAAGGGATGGAGGGACAGGACATAGGGAATGGCTCCCACTGCCAGAGGACAAGGAAGGATGGAATTTGGGAAGGAATTCCTGGCTGAGGTGCTGGGATGGAATTCCCAGAGAATCTGTGTTGGCCCCTGGATCCCTGGAATCGTCCAAGACCAGGTTGGGGCAACCTCAGATGGGGATTTTCCCTTCCAACCCAAATCATGGGTTTGAGCATTTGATGAAGTTTTCCCATGAAATTTCCATAAAATCATAAAATTTCCACTATTCGATGTTTTTTGTTCCCCTACTGGAGGGGGAAAAAAAAAAAAGGAAAAAAAAAGGGAAAGAATTTTTTAAAGCTTGGAGTTGTTTATCCTGTTGAAACTCCCACCTGAATCTAGATCAACCTAAAAACTGCTTCATCCATCCCTTAGGGACAAAGAGGATGGCCTGGAATTTCTCCGTTTCTCCAGTCTCTGGCACTGTGGGGACCTCATCCTGTTCCCAGACCTTGGCATTCTACTGGAAATCCTTCTCTTCCTAATGTTTTTTCCACAGGGTGGATGGGCAGAGCAAGAGGTCGGGGCACTGATGTCCCCCTGGCTCTGGTGGCTGGGAAAACCACCACAGGCTCTTCCTGCCCCCAGTCCCTAAATCCAGCTCTGGAAGGGAATGTTGGAGGGAATTCTTGAAATTCAGATTTTTCTTCCCCTCCCGTTTGTTTGCTGCCTGTGGCAACAAATCCCTGCTTTTTCCAGTTCCATCCCCCTGGGACAATTTTCCCTATCCCAGGTTGCTCCAAGCTCCATCAAACCTGGCCAAGGCCAGGGATGGGGTAGCCACAGTTTTTCTCGGAATTGCATTCCAATGTTTGCTTTGCTTTTTCCCATTTTCACCTCTGTTGGACACACCTTGCACAATCCAAGGATTCATGTGCTCAGGACATAGAATTATCTCCTCTTCCCACCCTTCCAGAATCCATGACAAGGACCTGGATCCATCCCAGCCGAGTTGTCCTGAAGATTTTTTTTGTTTTAATTTAAGGATCACCTGGAAATTCACCTGGCTCTTCCCCTCGTTCCATGAGATCCTCAATTTCCCAAACCGTGAGGCAGGATGTTGGGAAGGATCCCAAATTCAGTCTTCCAATGGCTTTTTGTGGTGTTTTATCCCTGGTTTTGGCTTATTTCCACCCATTTCATGGCAAAAATCCAGCTCTGAGTGATGTTGGATGTCCCTGTCTGTAGCTAAGGGGTTGGAATTCCATGGTCTTTGAGGTCCCTTCCAACAGTTTGGGTTGCTCCAAACTTGACCTTGGGCACTTTCTGGGATGAGGCACTGCCAGAGCATGATAGAATTCTTTGATAGGATCTCCCAGCATTCCCAAATTTATCCCAAGATTTGATTTCCCCCCGGGAGATTTTACTACTCCAAAATTCCTTCAGCTTTTCCCCTTTTCCAGCACTGGGGGTCCTCCAACAGTGCTGGGTCTGATCCCACCCATCCAGGTGAGTTTTCCATGGAAGTGTTAAGGTCAGAAAAGACTTCCAAGATCCTTGAGCCCATTTTCCAGGCTCCTTCCTTAATTCAATTCCTCGCTGTGATGCTTGAGTTTATTGAGATCGTGAAGCTCCAGGGGGGTAGAACCATCTGAGGAAATATTTGGGGATAACCTGTGGAAAACACATTCCTGGCATGACCCAAACTAGACTGAACTCCCTCATTCCATCCTCAAATATTTCCCAGGGAAAAAACGCTCATATCCAGCATTTCTTGCTCTGAAAATTGGAGGGTTGAAGTTTTTTAATATCCTTTCCTTGAATTCCCCATTTCCCGTTGCGAAACGCGGCTCCGGATTAGGCGGATATTTGCCTAATTCCTCCGAGTGCTTGCGTCGGCCCCAAAATTCCGGTTGCATAATTCCGAAGAAAACCATCTTTGAAGTTTTATTGGAAGCGGGGGCTGTAATTAAGAGTATGAAGGGCCATGATTAAAGCCGAGGATTTGGAGCTGGGATTTCATTTCTATTCCTGGCTTTTGCCATGGAGCTGAGCTATTTCAGGCCACTCACTCTCCTTGATTTTCCAAAAGTGTGGGGAATGGTGCCACTTCCTGCTCCAGGCAGGGGGGAAAAGAAACCTGCTGGATTTATTGATTTTTTTAAAAAAATTCTTTAGCTTTTGTTGTTTTGCCAGAGGTTCCCGGGATAAAGGTGGCAGGGATAAATTTGTGTCCATGCTGGAGGCTTTGTAAGCAGTGGTTTAGGGAAAATTGTTGAGGGAAAGTCAACTTTATTGATAGAAAAGTATCTTGGTTAATGGAAAATCACCTTAATAAGTGGAAAATCACCTTTATTAGTGGAAAATCACCCTTTTCATCAGAAAAATCACACTTAATGGCAAATCAACTTTTTTATTGGAAAATCATCCTTATTAATGGAAAATAATCTTTATTAATGAAAAATCATTGTAATTAGTGGAAAATCTTATTTTTGATTGGAAAGTAACACTCATTAGTGAAAAATCATCTCTTTTTAATAGAAAATTATCTTAATTAGTGGAAAATCACCTTAATTATTGGAAAACCACACTTATTAATGGAAAATCACCTTTTTAGTTGGAAAACCACACTTATTAGTGGAAAATCATCTTTATTAATGGAAAATTATATTTATTAGTGGAAAATCACCTTCAAAGTGTCCCGGAAAGGCTTTGGATGTATCCCTCATCCAGACAGGGACACAATTTGCTGGATAAAAACTGGATCGTCCAGCTCAGAGGGTGGCGGTTGAAGGCTCATTCCCAATGTTTGGCTCCTCCCAGGCCCATCCTGGCTCCTCTCCTGATCCATATCCTTATCAATCATCTGCGGAGCCACCAGACAAGCTGGAGCTCCCAGGGATTCTATGGATCAAGGACAGGTTGGGAAAAGCTTCCTGAAGCTCGGCAAGGCCGGGTCTAGGCACAGCATGGACAAACCGGTGGCCACCCAAGGATTCAGGAATGCTGGGAAGCGTTATTCCAAGGGCAGGGGAGAAAGGGAAGCTGGGAACACCTCGGAAGGTCCAGGGAAAATTAAATCCTTGTTTCACCACAACTGGGCAACCTTGGGTCAGTTTGAGTGATCCGAAACCTGAAAAACCTGGGACAATCAAGGAGGGAATTGCCAGGTTGGTCAGCACAGGATGTGTGAGGAGAAAATGAGCAAGCTGGGTTGGCTTTGCATGGTAAAAGATTTTGGGGAGACCTCAGGACACTTCCAAAACCAAAACTGGGTTTCCGAACCAGTTGGGTTTTGGATTGGAACTGTTTTGCTTCCTGTGATCAGCTCTGTGCAATTTTATCCATCAGGATTTCTGGGATTCAATCCAACACCTGTAGCCCCATGTTTGTGGAAGCCCACTTGGGAAATTTGTTTGAGTTGAGCTTTCCAGATTACCCTGGTTGTTCCAGGTTGTTGGCCAAGGCAAGATTGGGTGGGAATGTCTGGCTAGAGAACACAAACTGGATTTAAGGTGGTGATTGCAGGAAAGACCTTAAACATGGAATGGTTTGGGCTGGAAGGGACCTCAAAACCATCCAGTTCCACTCCCCTTCCATGGGCAGGACCACCTTCCACTATCCCAAGCCCCAAGCTCCAAGCCCCATCCAGCTCAGCCTGGAATATTACAGGGATGGAGCATCCACAGATTTCTCCAGTGTTTCACCACCCTCTTCATAAAATTTCTCCTTTAATCCAACAACTCTGTTAGTCAAACAAAATCCATAAGGATTTGGCTTAAAAATCTTGGGAAAACAGCTGGCCAAGGGTAGGGGCCATGCTCCATCACATCCATGCCTGTGGGAAGCCAGGATAGATGGAATCCAACAGTGATGCTGTTTAAATATTAACCAGGAATTAACTGGGAATCCTGCCCCGGGCTCACCGGACAATTCCTGAGGCTGCTTGTTAATGCTCAAATCTCAGTCAGTGGTTTTAAATTATTCCCAAAAACTCGGCTCATCCCGGAAAAGCAACCGCAGCCACCCCCGGGAATGTGCAACCAACCGCTCCTTCCTACTGTGGGCCCTTGTGGAGATTCCCTGCCTGGCTCCCACCAAGTCGGAATCTTTGGGATGGATTTGCTCATCCATCAGCTCTGTCTGCACAGAAACCTTGTCAGAGATGGATCAGAGGAAGCCTGGAGTTCATTTGGTTGGGGATAATTAGCATTGATGGGAAATGGAACAGCGGGAGAAAGGATGGATGGGAACCAAGATGGATAGGGGAGAACTTGGAAGTAACAACTCAGAAAAGCTGCAAGAAAAAACCACCCATCCTCGGACTCAGCCAAAATTAAGGGTGGAGGAGCACTTGGAGCTTGATTGTGGCACCTGGAACAGAAACCTGGGATCTGGAGGAATGGGAATTCCCTCCTAGAGGGGTGTGGACCTTGCTTGGGAGGAGCTGTTGGTCCATCCCACATGGGGAATTCCAGTGTCCATTTTGACCATGACCAGGTTCCAATGGAGTTTTTAGATGGAAAAACCAACATTCCCACCAGACTTTCCCCAGGGATAGGGGGTGGAGTGCTGGGAAGCAGATCTGTAGGGAGGGACCTTGAACAACTCCTGAACTCCCCTGGAATCCTGGAATCGTGGAATAGTTTGGGTTGGAAGGGACCTTAAAGGCCATCCAGTTCCTGGTCAGGGACACTTTCCCCTGTCCCAGGATGCTCCCGCCTGGCCTTGGACACTTTCAGGGATGGGATCTGTCTGGATTCCGCCATGTATTTGGGGATCCGTCTGAATTCCAGCATGGGTTTGGTGATTTGTCTAAATTCCGGCATGGGTTTTGGGATCCATCTGGATTCTAGCATGGATTTGGGGATTCATCGAAACTTACCATGGATTTGGGGACCCATCTGAATTCCACCATAGATTTGGGGTACAGCACTGGGATCGGAGGTGATGCCTTTCTCTCAGGAATCCTGGAGGAGGAGGCAGAGGAGGAAGTCCATTCACATGCACTGGCGAGGAAAAAGGGATTAAGCAATTCCACACAGCCATAATTCCAGGGCTAAATCCCATTAAAATTAGCTTTGACAAAAGCTTAATTTTATTGCCTCCTTGCTCCACAACTAAAATTTTGGAGCTTTATCCTATTAGGAAGATTTGTTTCTTTTCCCTCTTTTTTTCCTCTCGTAACCAATATTGGATCCAAATTTTATTAACGGGAGAGTCTTAACAAGGAAATATGGGGGGATTTTAGGGGGTATTTTATTTGGAATAAAGCTATTTCTCTGGATGTTTGCTCTGTGTTTTCCAAATGGGACCAATTCCGAGCACATTCCCACCGGGAAGGTCTGTTATGGTAAAAATAAACCTTTTCCTGTGCTCATTGGCAGCGGGGATGGGTAATATTGGAAAGACAGTGATCAATACGTGGTTTTTGGGAAGTGCTGGAGGGTCTTGGTATGGATTCACAGCCATTGGAAAAGTGTGGAGCCAAAAATATGGATCAAGAGTGGGTTTGATCCTACAGGAGGTTTTAAGTCATTCTTGAATCCCAAAAAGTTCTTCTTGGACTCCAAGTTTGAATTCCCAAGTCTTCACTGAACCCCACCAAGTCAAAAAATCAGCTTGGAAATTCCTGTGCTTCCAGATGGTTTTTTTCTTGTGTTTTTTCCACGTGTGGTGTCTCTTGGAGCGGGTTGGTGGTGTCATCTTCTCCATCTTCTGGGAACAAGAGCTCTGCAGGCTCAAATTTAGATGAAAATGTGACAAAAAGGGGTTTTGGGGGGATTTTTCTCTTCCCATATTGGCTCTGACCATCTGAGGTTGTTGAAGAGCGGGAGCGGCACTCAGAAAGGGTTGGATGAATCTGGGAGATGTTTGGGATCTGCTCAGATGTTTTAAGGAAAAATCCAGTATTTGAAGGGTTGGACATAAACCTGGAGACCACGGCCATGGATGGCTTGGTCATCACTTGGCCAACAACTCAAAATAAAAAATCCATGACTCCAAGCTCGAGCAGATCCCGGGAGCAGATCCAAGACAGGTGAAGCCCATCCTGATGGGATTGATCTCCATTAATCCTAGAGGAGACACTGATGGTAACTCCCTGTTCATTCCTGTTTTCCAGTTCATCGCCTTCTGGAGTGTTTGAGAAGGAATATGACATTTATCGGGATTACAGCGCCGAAGGACAGCTCCTGCACTACAGGTAGCTGGAATTTCCCTCCAGCATTGGGTTTGAGATGGGTGGGGCAGTGAATTTCACTGACATTTTATTCCCACTTTTCCAATCCTCCTCATCCCTTCCCTTCATGTGTTGCCTTCAGGTCCTTGTGGAACTCCAGAAGTCCTCAAGGAACCCCAAAAGTACTCACTGAATCCAAAAAGTCTTTCTTAAGAAGTCCTTCTTGGATCTCAAATCCTCACTGAACCCCCAAAATCCTCACTGAAGCCCAAATTTCCTTCTTGAACCCCAAAATCCTCACTGAACCCCTAAAATCCTCATTGAAACCCACCAAGTCCTTCTTGAATCCCAAATACTCACAGAACCCCAAAAGTCCTTATGGAATCCAAAATCCTCACTGAACCCCCCAAATCGTCATTGAACCCCCAAAAGTCCCCGTTGGACCCCACCAGGTCCTTGTCAAACCCCAAAAATCCAAGACGAGGATGAGACCAGATTTGGGGGATTTATGGAGTCACTCCCTGCCTGGTTGCTCCAGGTTTTGATAAACTCCAAATTCCTGGAATTTTTCCTGGAGGTGGGGATGAGTGGAGGCACCTCCAGCTCTTCCTTTGCTTTCCGTGTTGGAAATGGAGACCAGGAAGAGTGGGATGTTCCTCATTCCTGTTCCTGGCACATTTTCCAGCTGTTCCAAGCTGATCTCCACCCTGATCCAAGACATGTGTGGGTGGAAAATCCCCCTGGCAGCGCTGGCTGAGTTCCATCCTGTCTTTCCCTGGAATTCCCTGCTGCTGAGTGACCTCCTGGGAAGCATCGACATTAATTGCCACTTAAGGAAGGGGGGAAAATTCCAAGCTTTCCAGGAGGGAAAACCAGCAGGGCAATGGGATCAGGTTTTTTTATTCTCACCAGCCGAATGCTCTCCATGAATCCATGGACAACCCGATCTCCAATCCACAAGCTGGGCTGATGCAATTCCCAGGAAGAGTGGGAAGGAGTGAGATTTGGGAAGCGTGGAGCCATTTGGTTGGGAAACAGGGATTGGTGGTTCAATTTTGGGAAGCGGGAGCCAAGCCAGAATCCAGCAGGATTTGTCAGTGACGAGGACATGGAGCAGTGACAGGGACAATGCAGATTTGGGCTGGTGGCAATTAAAAGGTTCAGTGTCACGGCGCTCATGAGCTGGGAGCATCAGCTGTCAGCTGTGCCGCAGGAGACGCCTGTCTTCCCAATCCCATAAAAACCCACGGAGCAGCCCTGGCTGCCCTTCCCCCAGCCTGCCGCCAGCCAAGGAGCTAATTAGCAGCTTTGCTTAATTAGCTGTGAGTGGACATCCTTCTGGAAGAACGAGTCTCAGGGTGGGATTTAGTTTAACCCCATGGGTGCCGGGAGCTGGAATCAGAGCTTGTGATGAATTCCTGTTCATGGGATTAATTGTGAGGGGGGGAAATTAATCATGGAATCATGAAATGGGTTGGGTGGGACCTCAAAGATCATCCAGTCCCACCCAAACCATTCCAAGGGCAGGGACACCTTCCAATATCCCAGGTCACTCCAAGCCCTGTCCAAGCTGGCCTTGGACAATTCCAAGGATAGAAGTGTTGGTGCTCCAGGACCTTTGAAAAGGTTGCAAAGGATTGGGGGATCTCTGGTTGTCCCCACGCGTTCATGACCAACATGGAGATGAGGAGTTTGGAGCAAGATGGAACCCAACCAGAGCTTCAAAGATCCATCATGGAGTGGGATAAGCCCTCAAACACTTCCACTGGAGCTCCCTCAGATCCATCCACTTCCAAACCCCGTTCGTGAAATGATCCTCGAGGTTCCAGGCTCAGCTGGAAGATCAGGTCTGCAAGCCAACAGCCTTCCCAGGTCTTTCCAACCCTCTTCTTCCCAAGTCTGGCATTAATTCCAGAGGTTTTCCTCTGGAAAATGACACAGAGACACAGGATTGAGTCCAACAGCTCCTCCATGATTCTTTGGAGGATGGGAAATCATGGTCATGAGACCCAGGTCATGTTTCCTGCCTTCCTCTGTCCCCTCTAGCTGGGAAGGGAGAAGCTGGAGAGCTCCCAGATGTTGGGACAGTGTGGGATCAAAGTGGCTTGTGGAGAGAAGCCAGACCTTGACTGAGAAATCCAGTGGGATTCAGCTGGGGAATCCTCATCCATGGAATCATTGCCACCTCCAGGTGCAGCTCTGGGGTTCAGCTCCCTGGATTGCCCCAGGAGCTGCAGCAACATCCTCGGGAGCAGGGGAGGAATTTTTCCGCTTCCTCAGAGCTCCCAGCCAACAATTTCTACGAGAGAGTTTTCCAGTATAATGAAGATTAGAGGGTGTCATTAAGAGGATGACGTGGTGCTTTGTCTGCCTGGAAGGCTTTTGTTGGGAAGCCCCGGAATCCCAAATCCCATCATTCACGATCCCTGCCCTTAACCCTTTCCGTCTTCATTCCCCCTGGATTTGTGGTTCCAGGAGTTGCTTCACATCCTTGTTCCGTTGAGGGATTTGAACTCTTTGCTAATCCAAAATCAATCTTCCCATCTGGAAATCTCCTTGTTTGTGGGAGAAATCCCAAATTTCTGTCTTCATCCCACGGTTGTGTTGGCCAGTCAATGGATGGAAGGTCCAAGACTGCTCAAGCTGGATTGTGTACCAAAAAGCAGCTGCTTCACCTACATGGGATCCTTGGCTTGGTCTTCCTCAATTTCTCCTGGAACTCCACATCCAGAAGTGTTTGAAGAGGTCCTCAATCTTCTTGTGGTCAATAGGAATTGCTTCATAGCAAAGAAATTGGGGAAGTGAGGAAAGAATTGGGATTGGCTCCCAAAAATTCTGGCACCATCTTTTGGAGCTCCACAGAACCTCGAGTGGAGACACCTGAGGTGGTTTCAGAGGTAGCTTGGTGTCAGCTGGGGTTTAGGAGGTGGTCATGGTGATGGGGCCACCTCTGTTTCGGGGTACAGCTGTAATGTGCCAAAAATTTGTAATTTTCCAGCTGTTTTCACCTCCTGGCTCTCATGGGGGTTGCTGGATTCATCTCCAGCCATGGGAATCTTCAAATCCTGCCCTGGCCATGTTCAGCCCTTCTCCAACCAGATTTGTTGTCCTCGTGCCACATGGATTCAGGGAATGGTTGTAATTTGGCAGAGTTGTGTAAATCCAGGGCCAAAATTCAGGAAGAGGCTTGTAGGAGCTTTGGAGACACCCAGGAACGTGAGGAACCACCACGCCAGATTTTGAGTTCATAAATGCGACAATTCCTGATTTTTAGAGGTCAGTCCAGTCCCTGGTTCTCTTGTAAGTGAGGAAGAGGAACAGAACTGACACCAGTGATTTCCTGGGGAGCCATGAGATGAAAATCCCATCTTTTGGGAAAAAAAGGAAGAGGGTTGATGATTGCTCTTGGGGGTATTGCAGTGGTGGGATCTCCTGGGCCAAGCCCCATCCAATCTGGCCTTGGATACTTCCAGGATGAAGCAGCCACAGTTTTTCTGGGAATTTCATTCCAACCCCTCACTGGGGTTCCCTCACACTCCTCAAAATCCCACGTAACCCTCCCTCTGGAAGTGGGAAGCCATTCCCCGGCGTCCGTCAGGGATGAACGATTCAGGCCGGGAGAACCACAAGGAGGAAAGGCACAGGGAATGTGAAATCCACTCAGAATAGGTATTGCAGTGGTGGGATCTCCTGGGCCAAGCCCCATCCAATCTGGCCTTGGATACTACCAGGATGAAGCAGCCACAGTTTTTCTGGGAATTTCATTCCAACCCCTCACTGGGGTTCCCTCACACTCCTCAAAATCCCACGTAACCTGCCCTCTGGAAGTGGGAAGCCATTCCCTGCGTCCCGTCAGGGATGAACGATTCAGGCTGGAGACACCACAAGGAGGAAAGGCACAGGGAATGTGAAATCCACTCAGAATAGGCAAAAGCTAAAAAAAATCACCATTTTTGGAACTCTTTGTGGCACTCCCAGAGCCAGGGGGAGCAGATTTCCTATTGATTGGCTATTTCGGGAAATGTCACTTCTGGTCTCTTTGTACTTCCTCGTAACGATAAAGGCTCTTCTGTGCTCCTTTCCCAGCATTCCCTCCTCCCTCTCCAATCTGGAAAGATCTCTTGTTTTCGGTGACATTTGGATTTTGGGCTATTTTTGGGGTGATTACTTTAATTTGGATTAATTTAATTTAATTAGCTCCCGAGAATTTGGCGTCCATGTCCTCCTTGCCCAGCTCAGTTATGTTGGTCTTGTGCTTCCTCCTGGTGGGTTCCAGATGGGATTGATCCCAGAGGAGCTCACTGGAGACTCCTCAGCTATCATGGATACCAAACCAAGAGGACAAGGTGGATGGGGTGGCCTGAGGAAGGTCCACACCAAGGTGACCTTCAGCAAGGTCAATTTGACCTTCAGCCAAGGGACTCATCAGGAGCAGTCGTGAGATTGTTTTGGTGTTTCCTTGTCATCTACATCCCATAGAAATCCTTCAGTTACAGATTCACAGCCTCCAGCGTCCCGACTGGACCTTCCCACCAGGTGATGGGCTCAAAAATTTATCCTTCTGGCCCTGCGTCTCCTGAAAAAAAGTGGGAATGGGATGGGTCATTATCTCCCTCTGGTCTTCGTAAGTTTCACGGATGTTAATTAGCACCGACGCCACCGGAGCAGCAAAACATCGGAGATGTTTCACATAAGGATTTGGTGTTGAGGGTTTGGAGCGAAAAGTGAACCCATAGCGCCATCCGGAGACAGGGACTGGACAATCCCTAAAAGATTTGGAAAGATAATAGGAATTCTTTTTTTTTTTTTTTTTTTTTCAGTGGTATTTTGACGGGTATAATCGTTTGGGAATATTTTAGCTGGAGAATGGAATTTTGTGTGGAGAAGCTTTGGGAGGTTCTGGACATCCATCCATCCATCCAAAATTTGGCTTCAACATTCCCATCACTCCAAAATTCCCCCAGAAAGACCAAACTGGATTTTCCACTTCCTGGATATCCCATGTTGTATCCATCAAATCATCCTGGGAAAACTCCATTCTGGCTATTCTTCCCAAATATCCATTTTATTGCCCAAATTACACAAATTTCACCTTGCTCATTCCAGTTTTTCTAGGAATCAGTTTCAACCAATCAAAAAGCTTCCTTAAAAAATTAATTCCAAGGGGGAAGTGACACTTCCAGGCTCCTGAAGATGGGAAAAGGGATTGGAAGTGTGGAAGAAGGGCTGGAGAGGCCATGGTGGGGTTGTGAGAACCCCAAACCCCACAAAAACTGAGAAACAGGGGCTTGAGCAGGAATTTAAAATTTTAAAACACAGAATTTAAAATTCCAGTCCAAGCTCTGAAATATTTATATACACAGAATTCCATGTAAATTTTTGGGAACAGCGCTACTTGCAGGTGAAGAGCAGTGGAACCTTGAGAATGGAGGATTTTAGGATTTCGTCCTATCACTTAATTTAATTATAAATCAGCATAGAATACAAGGTTTTCCCATGATTATAGAGGCTGGATTCCTGAGGATGTTTTCCCAGCTGGAAAATTTTGGTTGGATCACAGGAGGCTTCATGTGGAAGCCTGGACATCTTCAGGCTCTGCTGCTCACCTTTCCCTGATTTTTTCACGGAGATTTTTCCTGCTGCCAGAGCTGCACTAGGCACTGTGCCAGGCACAGGGAGGGTTTTTTCCGCCGACGGCTCATCCCTGACCCCAGACTTCCCAGCGGGATGCGCTCGGAGCAGGCGGTGCCCAGCTGGGAGGGAAGGGGGGCCGGGCTGCTTCCCTCATTCCCATCCCATTTTAGCCCTAGAAAAGGGAATTTTAAGCTCAGGTGGAAGGCGGAGGGAGAAGATGCTCCCAAATCCTGCACCCGGGGGAGGAAGGTGAGGAAGAGCGAGGACACGGTAGGGATTTGGGAATTTGGGATGGTGGGGGGCACCCAGGGATCCTTTGCTTTTCCCAAAGAATCCCACTGCGTTCCACTGGAAACCGATATTTGAATTATTCAAATCAGGGGTTCTTCCCCTTTTCCCAGGGAGGGGAAAATTCCCCTTAATCCTGGCTCTAGATTTTAGTCTTCACCTACAAAGTCTAACCATATCAACGCAGGAGAAGAAATTGGAAAAATGCATGGTTTGGGTCGGTTTTGGAAATATTCTTGTTTTTAAACTTCATATCAATGCCTCATTGCATCAAAACCCAAAAAAAATTGGTTTTAAAATAATAAAATATTATTTTAAAATAATTCCACTTAAACCCGGCTGTGGTTTATTCCCTCAGTCCCACCCTGATGGAGTGGATCTGTCCCTTGGCATCAGGAATGTAAAAAACCCATAATTTTGGTTGTTTTGATGGGATTTTAAGGTATTTCGAGCTGTGGATGGTCAGAATGAATAATGACATGCAAATGATGGAGCAAAGGAATTCCGGGATGAGGGATCCAGGTTTTCCCTCTCCCATCCATCATTGGCTTCCCAAAGGTTGGAAGAAGATCAAGGAGGAGGCATAGGAGCACAGAAGGAGGTTTAGGAGGACATGGAAAAATCCTGCCCTAAACCAGATGGGAATTATGTGGGAATCATGCAAGTTTCTGAAGAAATTGATTGCTTGGATAGGAGATTCACAGGGATTTGGGAAGCGGTTTTGTCATGGAAATGTACAGAGATGGAAAAATCTTCCCCACATGGAGAACACAGCAGGGAGAACCCGGTGCCAAGCCAGAAATAACAGGAATACTTGGAATTTCTGCCGGATACCTCATGCCAGCATCCCTTGAATTTGTTGGAGCAGCCGCGCTGCTCATGGACAGTGATTTAAGGACAAAAACTGCCTTTTTGGGATTCCTTTTGCCAGCAGAAAATTCCATTTATTCCCTGGCTTTTTTTTTTGGGGGGGG
>WBND01001304.1:132573-147398 GCA_013398595.1 Tychaedon coryphoeus
AGAGTTTAGCCATAATCCACGGAGCTTTCAGGAATATTGCTTCCCGTTATTTAATATTTGGGATTGGCCGGGACGAGGTGATTTGACAGAAGCACCGCTGCTCCACTGGGGATTTTTATTCAGATCTGCTGCTGCCAGATGCCGCAGGCTGGAATATTAATGCCAGCTGCAAAGCTGGGAATTAAGCTGCAGAATTTCACCTGGTTTGAGTGAAAACACCTGGATTTAGGAGGGATTTAGGTTCGTGTGGGGGTTGAGAAAAATCTGGAAACATAGGGAAATTCCAGACCATCCCATTCCAACCCTTTTCCATGGGCAGGGACAGCTTCCATTATCTCAGGATAGATTGCTGCAAGCCCTGTCCAACCTGGCCTTGGATACTTCCAGGGATGTGGCAGCCACAGATTCCCTGGGAATTCCAGTCCAGTTCCACTGGGAATTCTCCATGGATCTTCCATTTTCTTTCTTGGCAATTTTTGGGATCTGTGTATAAAAATCAGTTTATTCATGAGGATTGGAGACGTCCAGCTCTTCCAGAAACATGGTGCCTTCCAAGATTTTTGTGTGTGGTTTGAGCAGGAAAAGTAGATTTTTCAGGAGCAGAGCAAGGTTGGGCAGGGCTTGGAGCAACTTAGGATAATGGAAGGTGTCCCACCCCATGGCAGGGGATGGAACTGGATGAGTTTTAATGCCCCTTCCAACTCAAACCATTCCATGAATCCATGATTTTGTGGTTGTGGACGGAATTTTGAGAGTCTGGAAGGGCTTCAAAAGGGGTCGAGATCCATCAAACCAAGGTGGAGGAACACATCCAGGTTTTCGAGAGCAAGAAGTTGGCAGGAGGCTCAAGTCCCCAGGAGCTCCAAAAGCGCTTCCAAAGGTGGAAAAGGAGGGAATAAATCATTCCCAAATCCCTTGGAGCGAGGACAAACAAGGAGAGACTGTGGAGCCTCCTGCAGGGAATTATTTGTGGCTTTTTGTGGGAATTTTTCCCTCAAAATGCAGCAATTGAACTCACTGCACCTTTTCCTGGGGGACGGAAGGGACAAATGGCTGGGAATTAATGAGTATTGGAGAGGGATGAACTGGGAGACCAGACGGTGCCTCCAGCATCTTCTGTTCCAGCGTGGGATTGGTGACAGGATGTGCTTCCCTGTGCCTTGGGAACAGCAAATTCCAGCTCGGATCCCTTCTGTGAGCTGGGCAGCTCCATAAAATCCATCTTGGATCTTCCTCCTGACTTGGAACAGGGAGAAAGGAGATGAAAATCCACTGTACCAGGGAAGAATTCTTGACAGGAGAATTTCTTCCCAATATCCAATGTCATGGTCAGAGACACCTTCCACTATCCCAGGTTGCTCCAAGCCCTGCCCAGCCTGGCCTTAGACACTTCCAGGGATGGGGCAGCCACAGATTACCTGGGAATTCCATTCCAGGGCCTCAGCACCCTCAAAGCCAAGAATTCTTTCCCATTATCCCATCCAGCCCTGCCCTCTGGAGGTGGGGAGCCATTCCCTGTGTCCTGTCCCTCCATGCCTTGTCCAATATCCAATCCCATCCAGTCCCTCCCACCTCCATCTCTTGGGTGCTCAGGAATATCTATCCTCCAGTCTCTGCAGTGGTTTGGGAGGTTTGGGACCAGAGATCCCAAATTCTGGTGGAATTCTGACCCCCCCTCCCATGGTGTTTCTCCCCGCAGGACCTCATCCCTCCGATGGAACGCTGGCACCAAGGAGCGGATGCTGATCAAGGTGACGGATCGGGAGCCCAGCTTCCTCCTCCACCAAGGCAATGGCTATGCCCCGGAAAACCAACCAGGCTCCCGTTCCCGTCGGCCCTCGGGCGGCCAACAGTCGCCCAACCTCCAAACTTTCTCCTCGGACACCGACAACTCCGTTTTTTTCCCAGAGAGGAAGCAGTCGCCTTTCCTGAAGAGGGCCGAGCATGTTGGCAGCTGCTCGCCACTGCTGGGCCGGGGCGATTCCTTCTGCTCGCCACTCCAAGCCCAGCATCGCAAACATTCCAGCGAATCTCAGCCCTCGTCGCCCCGCTACGCCTATGAGCCCCCGCTTTACGAGGAGCCCCCCATGGAATACCAGGCTCCCATCTATGACGAGCCACCTGTGGACATGCAGTACGAAGCCAGTGGGAGCTACAAGGCTGGGTCCCCACAGAAATCACCCATCCGGAAGCCTCACCCTTTCCTTCAGTCGCCCAAGCAAGGCTCCAACTCGCCCTACCAGCAGTTGGTGCTCACCAAGCAGAAGTGTCCCGACCGCTTCATGAGCCTGGAATACAGCCCAGCCGGCAAGGAATACGTCAGGCAGTTGGTCTACGTGGAGCAGTCGGGCTCCAGCCCCAAGATGAAGACAGGCTTGAGGCACAAATATTCCCCCAACCCCATTGGCGGCTCGTACTCGCTGCAGCACAGCCCCTGCCTGGTGCGGGACCAACGCCTGGAGATCAAATCGGGTGACTACAGCAGCATGGAGGGACCCGACTTCTGCCCTGGCCCCACGGGGGCCCAGGTGGCCCAGGGCGAGGACTCCATGTCGTGGTCCAGCCAGCAGGACACCTTGTCCTCCACTGGTTACTCACCCTCCACTAGGAAGAGGAAAAGCCGGAAGCCTTCGGTGAACCATGACGCCAATGCCTCCTCCACAGATGGCTCGGGGGAGCGGGAGGCGTTGGGCGAGCTGGGTGAGGAACGAGCCACGCCGGGACCCAACAGGTCACCAATGAACCGGACAGAGAGCAAGGCGGCCGAGGCAGAGGCAGCACGGGGCTTCCCAGAGCCGTTCCTGGCGCAGGCGCGCCTGGCGTGGGAAGCGCAGCAGGCCCACTACCACATGAAGCAACGGAGTAGCTGGGATTCCCAAAAGGACGGTTCAGGCTACGAGAGTGACGGAGCCCTCCCGCTGCCCATGCCGGGCCCGGTGGTGCGAGCCTTCAGCGAGGACGAGGCGTTGGCGCAGCAGGAGAACAAGCACTGGAAGAGGAACACCTTCGAGAAGCTGGGCTTCCCCCAGATCCTCCTGGAGAAGAGTGTCTCTGTCCAGACCAACCTGGCCTCCCCTGAGCCCTACCTGCATCCATCTCAGGTAACACCTTTGGGAATGTTCTTGGTTTTGTGGGTCTTCACCATGTGGCCAATCCTGGTTGAAGCTGCTTCTCCTCCAGTGTAGATCCAGTGGGATGGTCCTTGGGGTGATCCCACACCAGGATTGGGAACAGGCACCTCTGTGCCATGGCGGCCTCAACTCTGTGCTGTGGCTTCTCCTGTCTCGGTGGGGAGCAGATCTTGGATCCATCCAGCTCCCAGGAGATTCCTGAGTGCCAATCCCCAGATGATCCCTCAGGGAAGTTGGTCCTTGCCAAGGCAGTCCCTCAAAGGTGTTGGTCCTTGCCAAGGTGGTCCCTCAAAGGTGTTGGTCCTTGAAAGGTGGTTCCTCAAAGATGTTGGTCTTTGCCAACATGGTCCCTCAAAGTTGGTCCTTGCCAAGGTGGTCCCTCAAAGGTGTTGGTCCTTTCCAAGGAGGTCCTTCAAAGTTCGTGCTTGCCAAGGTGGTCCCTCAAAGATGTTGGTTCTTGCTAAGGTGGTCCTTCAAACATGTTGGTCCTTGACAAGGTGGTCCCTCAGAACATTGGGATGAAAGAGCCACCAGTTTTCCAGGATTTGTTTCCCACGGTTGTGGGCTCCAAACTCCATTCCAGAGGAGACCTGAGGCTCTGAACTGGAATTGCTGGAGCTGGTGCATCCCAGGTTCCAGCCTATCAGATGTTTCCCTGTTTTTTGGATATCCTCCCTCAGCTTCTGGATGTCCTCCATCAGTCCCTTCCCCTCCAGGGAAAGGCAGGGAGAGGTTGGGAAGGGCTGGGAAAGGTAGGGAAAGGCTGTCAGGGCTTCTAAAAAGCAGATGATTATGCCACGTGTGGGGATAAATCCCACCTGGAAAACTTCCTGGAAGATGGAATTTGGTGTCAGCAGGAAGGAGACCCTGAACATGGAGCTGGGAAACAGCAAACCATCCAGAAAATTCCTTTTGTGTCCACGTCATGAAAAGAAGAAGATTCTTGAAGCACAATTGTCCCAAATAACTCAATTCTGCACAAGGAGGTCCAAACCCAAAACTGGAGATCTCCAGATCCGCTTTGTATCTTCATGCCAGGAGGAAAAGCTGCCACCATTAGTGATCCTACCCTGCCTTCAGGGAGCTTGGGATGTGGTGGGAATCTTCTCCGCTCCCCAGAGGTTTCTGTCCTGATTGCCCCACCTGTTGTCCTCGACCTCAGGGACACCAAGGTCGTGGGACACTGGCACCAGTTTCCCAGAGAAGTTGTGGCTGCCCCATCCCTGGAAGTGTCCAAGGCCAGCATGGATGGGGTTTGGAGCAACCTGGGATCATGGGAGGTGTCCCTGGCCATTGGAACAGGATGATCTTGAACGTCCCTTCCAATCCAAACCCTTCCATGGTCCACAGCTGTGATTGTCACCAGTGGAGTGTCCTCACAATGAGGTGCATCCAAGCCCCATCCATGTGGCTCCAGAACCTTCTCCCTTGAGGATTCCCTAATTCTGGAGGTGACACCACAGTCACCCCATGGGACAGGCAGGAGGTCATGGCCATTTACGGTTGACACCCAATGCTTTATCCCCTTCTTGTAGGCCAGGGCATCCCCTAAGCTTATTTAGGTGCTAATTAGAGCTAATTAGCGCTGAAGATAATTTCCTATTGGCTCTGGCAGCAGAGGATCCATCACCTTTCGCTTCTGGTGTCACTCCTTGGCCTGACCATGTTCTCCTTGGCTGGAGAAGGTTGATGTCCCCAACCAATGTGGTCCTTTCCTTCTCCCTGGATGTTCTTGTTGGCTCTGGTCCAGATTTTGGAAGAGCCAAATCTCCAATGGCTGCCAAGTGAGAGACCTTCAAGTATCTCCTGCATCTCCTTCCACTCAGGAAACCCCATGGGCCTTCAGCTGACTAAGCTGGAGGACACAGAAAGACCTTTGCATCCCTTGAGGGATGAAGCTCCCGTGTCCCCATCCCATGTCCCTGCCATCATCACTGCAGTCAAGATGGGAATGGAGCGATGTCAATGGCAAGATCTCCACATTGGAACAGGATGAGTTGTTGAAGAGACAAGAAACTTGTTTGAAGAAGTAGAAGCTCAGTCACCTGCCAGCAACTCTGGTGGCTCTTTGGGTGGCTTCCTTATCCCCTCCTGGATTTTCCACCTCTTGGGTCTCTCTACCTTCTGCTTTTCTTCTGTTCCTCTACAGCCCAACCCTGAGTCCGTGGCAGCACCAGTCACCTTGCCCACAGACTCTGCTCAAGGCCACCAACGCAACTCCTCCACACGAGGTGGGGAGGACAGCAGTGTCACCTCTTGGTGGTGTGACATGTCCTTCCCTGCCATGGGTCACATCCCCAGGGTCCCCAAACCCAGGCGGTGCTGGCCTGGATGTTGCAGAAGAGATGATGAAACCACCTTGGTTGGCTGGAGGACCACGCAATTGTGCATGCCTATTGTCCCTTGTTGGCCTCCTCCATGCTGATCACCAGCTGCTGGGGTGTCCCTCCACCTCCTGGGGTGACATCCATGAGCTGTTCTGGTTCCAGTAGGAGGAGGACACTGGTCCGCAGGATGCTGAAGGTTAAATCCTGAGCATCTCCTGTCCTTCAGGATATTCAGAAGGACCAGTCACATTGCTCGTGGCTTGGAAGAGCCACCAACCTCCTCCTGTGGCCACTGGAGAACCACCCTGGAAGGTGGTTTTGGGGTGAGGGGGTTTCCTGGGGGGCTGTTAAAGGTGAGTGTGTCCCCAGTGTCCCCAAAGGATGGGTGGAACCCAAAGCCACTTGTCCTTTGCTTCTCCCACATTGCCACCAACTTCTTCTGTCCATGACTCCACTGAGCAAGTGTGAAGAGAGTCCAGCCTGTCACTTGTCCCCACCAGTCCCCTCCCTCCTGATGCCAATTGGTGCCACAGCTCACCTTGGCTGCTGGCACTGGATCAGCTCTACTTGGCCATGATGGGATTGAGGAGAAGCTCCTTGGAGAGGATGAGTTTTATGGGAAGACCTCTGAATGCTGCAACAGTTGGTTGGTTGATTGATTTATTAATTGATTGATTTCTTGGTTGGTTGATTGGTTGGTTCATTGGTTCATTTGTTTGTTAGGTAGTCAGTTGGTTCATTGCTTGCTTGATTGATTAGTTGATTGATTGGTTTGTTGGAATGATTCATTAGTTGGTTGGTTGGTTTGTCTGTTGGTTTCTCCACTGACCAGTTGGTTGATCGATTGGCTTGTTGGCTGATTTATTAGTTGGATGATTGTTTGGTTGATTGATCAATCTTTTTTTTTGGTTGGTTGGTTGGTTGGTTGGTTCATTGTTTGATCAATTGATTGCTTGGTTCTTTTGTTTGTTGGCTAGTCGGTTGGTTTGTTGGTTAGTTGATTGATTGATTGATTGATTGATTTGATGGATCAATTCACTGGGTGGTTGGTTCAACCATTCATGCATTGGTTGACTGGTCTTTTGGTTTCTCCACTGGTCAGTTGGTTGATTGGTTGATTGATCAGTTTGTTGGCTGATTTATTGGTTAGATGATTAGATGTTTGATTGATTGGTTGGATGATTAGTTGGTTGATTGATTGGTTGGTTCATTGCTTGGTTGATTGATCAGTTTGTTGGTTGGTTGCTTGGTTGACTGATTGTTTTATTGGTTGATTGGTTCATTGGTTGGTTGGTTGGTTCATTGGTTTATTCATTGATCAGTTGCTTGGTTGGTTGGTTCATTGGTTTATTCATTGGTTGGTCAGGTTTTTGATCCTCCAGTTTCTTGCTTGGTTGATTGACTGATTGATTGATTGACTGGTTTGCTGGTTGCTTGTTTGGTTGATTGATGCATTTGTTGGTTGTCTGATTGATTGGTTTACTGGCTGGTTGTTTTGTTGATCAGTTGGTTGGTTGGTTCATTGGTTTATTGGTTGGTTGGTCAGTTTTTGATCTATTGGCTGACTGCTTGCTTGTCTGATTATTGGTTTGTTGGTTGATTCGTTGGTTGGTTGCATGGTTGATTGATCAGTTGTTGGTTGTCTTGTTTATGGTTGTTTCATTGATCAGTTTGTTGATTGATCAGGGTGTTTGTTGATTAGTTGGTTGACTGGTTGATTGATCGATTTGCTGGTTGGTTGACTGATTGATTTACTAGGTGGTTGTTTCATTGGTCGGTTTATTGATTGATCAGTTGGTTGGTTGATTGGTTTACTGGTTGTTTCATTGATCAGTTTGTTGGTTAATTCATGGGTTGGTTGGTTGGTTGGTTCATTGATTGATCTGTTGGTTGTTTGGTTCATTGGTTTAACAGTTGGTTCATTGGTCAGTTTGTTGACTGATTGGTTTGTTGATTGATCAGTTGGTTGGTTGATTCATTGATTGATCCGTTGGTTGGTTGGTACATTGGTTTATTGGTTGTTTCATTGATCAGTTTTTTGACTTGTTTGTTGATTGATCAGTTGATTGATTGGCTCATGGGTTGATCTGTTGGTTAGTTAGTTTATTGGTTTATTGGTTGGCCATTTTTTTGATCTGTTGCTTGATCCATCGATCGACTGATCGATCAATCGTTCCATCAGCGCTCTCACCCCAGCAGCACTGCTGACCTGTCCTGCCTGTTGTCCCCCAGTCCGAGGACCTTGGTGCCTGCGCGCAGTTCGAGAGCAGCCGGCAGACACGGAACATGATGCCGAGTGCCAGCTGCGTCTTCCCCACCTTCAACCTGCGCAAGCCCTCCTCGGAGACGGACATTGAGAACTGGGCCTCCAAGCACTTCAACAAGCACACCCAAGGGCTCTTCCGACGGAAGGTCTCCATCGCCAACATGCTGGCTTGGAGCAGCGAATCCATCAAGAAACCCATGATCATGACCAACGACCGCAACGTCAAGAAGGAGGCGTGCGAGATCTTCAAGCTCATCCAGATGTACATGGGTGACCGGCGGGCCAAGACGGACCAGCTCAATGTGGCCTTGGAGATCGCCACCAAAGGTTGGAGCATGCAGGGGCTGCGAGACGAGCTCTACATCCAGCTGTGCCGGCAGACCACCGAGAACTTCCGTTACGAGAGCCTGGCCCGCGGCTGGGAGCTCATGGCCATTTGCTTGGCCTTTTTCCCACCCACACCCAAATTCCATTCCTACCTTGAAGGATACATTTACCGACACATGGATCCGGTGAATGACACCAAAGGTAAGTGAGGAACCACGGCTTCTTTGGTTGTCCTTGATTCCCGGAAGTGTTCCAGATCAGGTTGGATGAGGATTGGAGCGAGCTGGGATAATGGAAGGTGTCTGTGGATGGTCTTTGTGGTCCCTTCCAACACAAACCATTACCATGATTCCATGTCCCAACCTGATAATTTGGTTCCTTTCCTCTTAGCTGAGTCTCCTTGTGGAAAGGTGGATGAGGAACTCATCCAAAACATCACCTGGAGGTGCACGTGGGGCCTCTCCCACCCTTCTCCTTCCCAGAAATCCAGCAGGAGATCCAAGAGGAAATGAGCTTTGATACCTTTGTGGTATCAGCATCACCTCCGCTCCTGGAAGTTCTCCCACCTCTGAAGTTCCTTCCAACCCAGCCTTGAGACATCCATTCCAACCGAAACTATTCCATCATTCCTACCTCCAGATGTTTCCTCTCCAGTAACTTTGAAACCAAAATTCCATGATTCCATGGTTTCACCATTATTCCCATCTCCAGATGTTTCATCTCCAGTAGCTTTGGATCCAAAAGTCCGTGATTCCATGGTTTCCATCATTCCCACCACCAGAAGTTTCCCTTCCAGTAGCTTTGCATCTAAAATTCAGTGATTCCATGATTTCCATCATTCCCACCAGATGTTTCTTCTCAAGTAGCCTTGGATCCCGAAAATACCTCAGTTTTGGGATGGAACCCAGAAAATTCCCGTCTCCCCAGGTTTTTGGTCATGGCTGGAGACAGAGACGGAAATTTGGGAATTTTAGGAGATCCTCTCCAGCCTTGGGATTGGTTGTCCCAAATCCTTCACCGTCTGGACGCCCCCAGGAGTTGATGTTACCTCCTGGTGGGATGTAGATGAGGTGGGATTGGGATTCCAGAAGGATTTGGGAATTTTGGATCCCAAATTTCTCCCAGGGTTCCAAGGTGTCCTTCAGCTCCTGGTGGGCACCAGGAGATGGTTCCACTCCAGGGTGGCCACGGAAGGTGAAGACGACCCCAGAGTGTTCCAGATGAGAATTCCCGGGAATGTCACAATGGGTTGGGTTGGTCCCACCACAGGTGTCAAACTCATTTCCTGCCGGATTCAGGAGGCTCTATCCCCAACTCCTCCCTAGCCAATCAGAGTCCTTCCCTCGGAATTCCCGAATTCCACCTTCGTTTTGAGTTTTCCATGTTTTTTCCAGGAATTTTGTTGTCTTTGTGTTGATCAGTTTCGTTGTCGATTTGTTTTAATTTGTATTTTCGATTCCGTCTTGTTTGGTTAAATTTGCATTTTCATTGTCATTTTAACTGGGTTTTTATTCCCATTTTATTTTATTCCTGTTATTTTTAGTTTTAAATATAATTTTTATTTTCATTTTATTTTCTTCATTTCTTCTTTTTTCATTTCATTTTTACTTATTAATTTTTTTTATTTTTATTTTAAATTTACATCTCATTTGTTTTTATTTTGTCTTACTTTGTTTTGCACTTTATTGATTTCCATTGTACTTTTTAAAATTATTAATTCTCATCTTTATTTTCTGTAATTACTGCTTTAGTATTTATTTTATTTGTATTTTTATTCCTATTCCATTATATTTTTAAATTTAAACTTTTCCTAATTTCTTAATTTTGCTTACTTATTTTGATTTTTAATCTTTACTTACTTATTTTTATTTGGTTTTCTTACAATTATTTTGATTTTATTTATGTATTTATTATTTCATGTTTTTATTTTATTTTAATTTTGCATTTTTATTGAACTTTTTTTCATTTTCATTTCAATTCTTTATTTTCTTTTCCATTTTCACTTCATTTCAATGTTTCATTTAATTCAATTTAATTTCAATGTTTTATTCTCATTTCCACTTTCATTTCCTTTCAACTTTTATTTCCATGTTAAGTTTTTCATTTTCCTTTCAATTTTTCCTTTAATTTCCTTTCAGTTTTTCATTTAATTTCATTTCAAAGTTTTAATTTCAATTTAAGCTTCAGTTGTTAATTTTAATTATTTTCAGTTTCATTTAAATTTTTCTTTCCATTTCCCTTTTTAAATTTTCATTTTATTACAACTTTATTACAATGTCAGTTTTTGTTTCAGTTTTTATTTGAATTTAACGTCAAACCTTATTTGGATTTCACTTCAAGTTTCATTTTATGTTCAATTTTCATTTAATTTCAATTTCCATTTTATTTCAAATTTTAATTTCCACTTTAATTTCAATTTTTAAATTTTAATTTCAAATTTAATTTTTATAGAATATAATTTTTATTCTAGTTTAAATTCCCATTTCATTTCAAACTTGAAATTAAAGTTTAATTGCAATTTTCAAATATTAGTTTAATTTCATTTTTTATTTAAATCTCCATTTAATTTCAATTTTTATTTCAATTTCAAAATTTCCATTTTGTTTCAAATTTTAAATTCAATTTCAATTTATTTCAATTTTAAAATATTTTTTTATTTAAATTGCCATTTCTATTTTAATTTAAATTTTAATTTCTTTTTTAAAATTTTAATTTCAATTTCTTTTCAATTTAATGTTAATTTTCATTTTAATTTAATTTCAGTTATTTCAATTTCAATTTAATTTTTTTCAAATGCAATGTCAAATTTAATTTATTTTTTCTATTTTAATTTAAACTGTAATTTAAATTTAAATTTTAATTTTATTTCTTTTAAAAATTTTAATTTCCATTTCAATTTCTCTTAAATTTATTTAATTTTTTTTTATTTTGATGTTAATTTAATTTTAAATTTAAATTTAATTTTAAATTTATTTTTAGTTTGAATTTTTATTTAATTTTTATTTTAATTTTGTTTTTAATTTTTATTTTTATTTAATTTTTAATTTTAATTTTATTTTAAGTTAATTTTAATTTTAATTTTTTTTTTCCATTTCAATGCCATTTCAATTCCGTGTTCATTCCCGTTGTTCTCCCGCTCCCGATGTCCGTTCCCCGCGGGAATTCTCGGTGTTGTTCCCCAGTCTCGCGGCACCTCCGGCACCTCCTGGCAAGGACCAATCAGAAGAAACCCAAATTGCGAAAGAAACCAAAGCCCCAGAGCGAGGAGATCCCGGGTAGGGACTTCGGAATTGCCAGAATTTCGGGAATTCTCACAATTCTCCAGGGAGTCAAGGGAGGGCAGAGGGCCAGCAGGGACAGAGGGATGGAGTCAATCCCAGATGGATCCACCAGGAAGAACCTCCAGGATGGACTTTGGGAACCTCCAGTTGGGGATCAGATCACATCGGATCCCATCAGAGGTCATTGATCCAGCTTCTCCTGGGCTGCATCCCAAAATCCAGTCTAGTCTCCTGGCAGGAGTTTGGGTGAGATGGTCCTCAGAGGTCCCTTCCCACCCCAAGCGTTCTGTCATTCCATGGCTTCATGAGCAGATTCCATTATTTTAAGCCATCTGGTGTTGGAAGTCCAGAAGGTTCCACCAGGTCCCCAAGGCTCTAGGAATGATCCAGAATGTTCCACCAGGTCTTCAGGGCTTCTTTTAGAATGGTCCAGGAGGTCCCACTAGGTCCCCAGTGCTCTGAGAATGATCCAGAAGGTTCAACCAAGTCCCCAGGGCTTCTCATGGGGTGATCCAGAAAGTTCCATCAAGTCCTCAGGGTTGTTGGGATGGTCCAGCAGGTGCCACCCAATCCCCAGGGCATCTTCTGGGATGGTCCAGAAAGTTCCACCAGGTCCGCAGGGTTGTTGGGATGATCCAGAAGGTCCCACCAGGCCCCCAGAGTTGTTGGGGTAGGCGTCATCGCATTGGAGGACATCAGGGACAGGAGGTGGGATGAAAATGGAAGTGGTGGGATCTGGAGAAGATGGGTGGGATGGCAGTGGTGATCATGGCAGTGGTGGCCTCCAAAAGCCAAGATGAGGCCACCACGGAGCTCCAGACCTTTGGTGGATCCTCCAAGGTTCTTGCAAGGTTCGAGGAGGACCTTGTCCTCCTCAAACCCTCCCTGGGAGTGGTGACAAGGATGGGGAGGGGATAGGACCTCTTCCTGGAGGTGACATCCCACCACCCAGCGTGTCTTCTCTTGCAGGGGTGGCCATCAGCACTTACGCCAAGTACTGCTACAACAAACTCCAGAAGGCGGCACTGACTGGGGCCAAGAAGGTACCAGAAAATGGGGTGGGCTTGGGAAGGGGTGGACAAGGAGGTCACCTCCCACCAGGGTCATCCAGGAGCTTCTGGGATTGGGGAAGGGGCTGGAGGAGGGAGGGAGGTGGTGCCCAGTAGTGACTGCAGCAAGGAGAACTTCTGGAGAGCTCCTGGGGATCTTCTGTAAAGCTGGAGATCTTCTGGAGAGCGTCTGGGGATCTTCTAAGGACCTTCTGGAGAACTTCTGGGAACCTTCTGTAAAGTTTCTGGAGAACTTCTTGTAGGGACTTTCTGAGAAGCTTTTAAGGATGTTCTGAAGAACTTCCAAGAACCTTCTGGGAAATTTCTGGAAAGGACCTTCTGGGCACCTCCTAATACCTGTCAGAGGATCTTCTGGAGACCACCTGGAGAACTTCTGAGAACCTTCTGAAGACTTTTGGAGACCTTCTGGGACCCTCCTGGAAAATTTCTGGAGAATTTCTGAGACCTTTTAAGGACCTTCTGTGGATCTTCTGAAGACATCGTGGAGACTGGGTGAGGATTTTCTGGAGATCTTCTGGAAACTTTCTGGAAACCTTCTGGGAACTCTCTCAAGATCTTGTTGAGATCTTCTAAGAACCTTTAAAGGATCTTCTGGAGAACTTCTAAGAGTCTTCTGGGGATCTTCTGAAGAATTTTTGGAAACCTTCTGGAGACATTTTTGGGATTTTCTGGGGACTTTCTGAAGGCATTCCAGAGACCATCCAGTGATCTTCAGGAGACCTTCTGCAAACTCTCTGGAGACCTCCTGGGAACTTTCCAAGGAACTTCTGGAGACCTCGTGGAAGCCTTGGAGGGAGGGACCTTCTGGGAACTTTCTAAGAAACTGCTGGAAGCCCAGGACCAATGTTCAGCGTTCCAGAAGCTTCCCAGGGCCGTGGCTCCTCCTCTTCCTCCTCCTGGCAAAATCCATCAGTGGAAATCCTCCAGCATGACCGTAGTCCCACCAAGCACCATAGGATTTAATCCACTTCAGAATCAAGATGGTGGATGGAGGATGGATGGATGGATGGATGGATGGATGGATGGATGGATGATGGATGGATGGATGGATGGATGATGGATGGATGGATGGATGGATGGATGGATGGANTGGATGGATGGATGATGGATGGATGGATGGATGGATGGATGGATGGATGGATGGATGGATGAATGGTGGATCCACTTGGACCAATTTGCCCGGAATCCATCCATGGCTCCGTCACCATCCCCATAAACCTCAGCCAGGAGGGTGGTGGGATTAATTAAATCCCATCCTGGCCAGCACAGGAGCCACCGGTGACCTCTGGTGTCTCCTGCAGGGCCTGAAGAAGCCGAACATCGAGGAGATCCGTCACGCCAAGAACGCCGTCTTCAACCCGTCCATGTTTGGCAGCTCCCTGCAGGACATCGTGGCCATGCAAAAGGAGCGGTACCCGGACCGGCAACTGCCCTGGGTGCAGACTCGGCTCTCCGAGGAAGTCCTGGCGCTCAACGGGGATCAGACCGAGGGCATCTTCAGGTAAAGCTACCCCACGCTCATGGGGACATCTCATGGTGGTGGCAAGCTGGAGGTTCTCATAAGAATTTTCTCAAAATGGGGCAAATTTGTGTTTCTGGATGTTTTCTCCTCTGGTGAGTCCTCCAAGGCCATGGGGGTTTCTCTGTGGTGGCCACCAGAGTCATGGTGGGGTCTTGGTGGCATCAAGCTCCCAAAATGGCTCCAAGGCCATTGAGTTTTCTCCATGGTAGCCACCAGTAATGGCAGGATCTTGGTGCCACCATCCCCTGGGTCCCTCCAACTTCTCCTTACTCCATGGGGGTTACTCTGCCACGGCCACCAGAGTCATGGTGGGGTCTCAGTTGCACCAATCAGCTCCATGCCCAGCTGATGTCCCCTCCTGGTTCTCCTGGAGCACACAAAGCTGTTGATCTGGGAGGTCCCCATCAGTCACTCGGCCACCAACACCTCTTCGCCCCCACAGGGTCCCCGGTGACATCGACGAGGTCAATGCCCTCAAACTGCAGGTGGACCAATGGAAGATCCCCACTGGCTTGGAGGACCCACACGTTCCTGGTAGGACCTCGGGGCAATGTTTGGTGGGACAGAAGCTCCATCTGGAAGATCTCATATCTTCTCCTCTTCTCCGTGTCCTCTTGCAGCATCGCTGCTGAAGCTGTGGTACCGTGAGCTGGAGGAGCCGCTGATCCCACATGAGTTCTACGAGCAGTGCATCTCCCACTACGAGAACCCCGAGGCCGCCATTGCCGTCGTCCACTCCCTGCCCCGGATCAACAGAATGGTGCTGTGCTACCTCATCCGCTTCCTCCAGGTAGGACCAGCACCTTCTGCTTACTCACCAGGTGACCACCAGGTCTGGGTTCCTCTCCTGATGTGGTTTTGGGTTCTCCAAGCTCACCATGTAGTGGCCAAGAACCAGGAG